>OMNV01002584.1:240749-319358 GCA_900303265.1 Brotula barbata
TTATTATATGTATACATATATAAAATGTGTGTGTGTAAATAATTACAAATGACTGTGTGTCTGTATCATAGAGCTGTGCTGTGGTGGACCCCAACACTGGCTTTCTGTTCAACCTTCAGTCTCTGGCCTCCAAGACTGGATATAAAACAGAAGGCAATGGCAAGACCTTTCTGGTAAGAGAGACATGTTTACACAAACAGTACTCTGCGTGCAGGTTTGAATACTCATATCCATGAGCCACCACATACATTGTCTGTTGGCTCTTAAATACCCAGTCAAATTAATACCCACCAAATGCCAGCCTCATTGTTTTAATCCCTATCAGCCACAAGAGCCATGTATCCAATCCAAAATAAATTTTATTTAAAATTTGTCAAGGAGACACCGAGGAATGAGACAATGTTATGTTAAGTGAACAAACAGGATCATGCCTTAACAACATGACAATGTATTAACAAAACTGAGGTATTGTTATTCTTGGGTGTTATGTGATGATATAGAATCTCTATATTATAAAGCTATACATGGTTTGACCAAATATAAACTTATACAGATCTTTACAGTTTGATCAAGCTCATATTATTTTTGGTGAAACTGTAAGATGTTGTCTAGTGGTCATTTGTGTAGATTGTACATTGTGTGACAGGTTTTGTATTGTGTTTGATTGCATCTATGTTTTTGTTATAGGTCTTGTTTTTTCATTTTATTTCTACAATAATCCATTATACAATTGGATATTAAAAATACAAGCAAAAAAGTGGAATGAAAAGTTATTGATAGAAAAATCCTGATGAAAATCTGATTATATCTGCTGAGTTTTTATCCTGCAAAGGCCATTTTTACAACTTATTATAAATTGAAACTTGTGTGCATTTTCTTTCCATTTTGCCTTATTTTTCTCTGACCAGATGCATTCTCTGACTTATTTTGTAGTACATTTTTGTAATAGTTTTTTAGTAAAGATAAAATGCCTTATCTACTAGAAACTATAAAATATAGGGACAATGCTGCACAAACATATGCAAATTTCTTCACGGATAACCCAACAAAACTATTACCCTACTCCCTCCCCGAACTGTAGGTAAATATTTGCTCAGATGCCGCAGAATGTGGTGAAGGCATGGCTGGTTGTGAGCTGGAGGAGCAAGGTCCCATCAACACTGTAGGGGTTCAGAAAACCCTCCAGTATTCCACCGATGGGCTTCTCACTCTGACTTACAAAGGAAACTTGGACAAGCCAACAGGTAACTTGAAAAACAAATAAAGAAATCTAAATATGTGCTGACTTCTTTAGTTTCATCATAATCTCTCCTCTCCAACAGCAACTTGGGACACCTATACAATTAATTTTGTGTGTGATCCCAACTCTCACGATGGCACCCTAAAACTGGTGCGTGAGGAATTGAGTTCATCAGTCCAAACGACCCGTGATGTGCTGTTTGAGTTTTCCACTGCTCTAGTCTGCACCCCAGCACCGGTTGACTGTCGGATTATTGGTAAGTGAACTATGGTGTACTTTTATTTCTAATTAGTTCCCGTCGATCATCTGCAGATTGTTAAAGTTAAATTCATTTATAGATGTTTGAATTTGTCTTTCTTTTATGTTTAGATTCCCATGGTAATGAGTATGACCTGAGTCACCTGAGCAGGCATGGCGAGGACAGCCCATGGATTCCCATGGATACAGCAGCCGAGTCCCGCATCTTTTACATCAATGTGTGCAGACCCCTCCCCTCACTGCAAGACTGTCCTGGTCAGTATGGGTGTGTCCACATGCAAATTGATTCCAGATGTGGTCTTGGCATCCAATGCACCTACATATGTGGATACAGCATAATTACATGTGTATTTGGGGCTTGTGTTATCATAGTATGCAATGGAATATTAAGCACAAAGGCAAAATGAGTTTGGGCTCTATTTGTCAACAGAAAATATCTGTTAATTTCCAAAACAGGATAGCACCCACTTGCCAGCCCGTGCCAAAATGTTTGTCACAGGATAATGTCTCCCACATCAACAAACTCTGTCAACCACCATCAGTTGCTGGTTTAATGAAAACATCATTCCATTCTACAGCTGTCCACTACAAAGTTCTTTCTTCTTTTCAGTGGGTCCTTTGGGTGCCTGCGGTGTGATCAGTGGGACCAGTTACAACCTGGGTTATGTCCAGTCCAGGCCACAAGTGGCAGATGATGGGTCCATCAGCATTGTATACCAGAACGGAGACAAGTGTGATGACACATCTCACTACTCAACACGCATCATCCTCCAATGTGATGACAATCCAGTGAGTGCCAGACCCCAACTATCTAGTCCTAGTTGTGCTTTGTGTTAATTCAGTAAATCGTTTTTCACTGGATCCAAAATTTGGAATGGTTAGTCTCTTCTTCCTTCTTAACTAAACACCAAATTGTTTAGTTAAGAAGACATTAAAGCCAATCAAAGCAATCACCCTCAAAGCTGTTTCACACCAGTGCCATACAAAAATGCGGCATGGATTTCTGCATGTAAAGCATGCTCAGTGTGGCCGGAGCAAAATGTTTTATTCTTGTGTTCCAGTTTCGTGCCAAACAAGCAAAAAGTTGCGGTCTATCATCTGACAGAAAATACTCGACCGGCATCTCTGGGGAACACCCCCAACTTTGGGGTTGATTTCCATTGAAGGGAATATGTGTCATGCAGCAGGTGGGGGTGACTCCTTTCATTGAGAGATGCCAGTAGACACAAATGCCCACACTGGAAGAGGTCTGCGCAGCACAGTTGGAACGTACATAGCTGTCCCTCTGCCTTTGGATGAATGTTGGGATTTCATCACTTATAGTATGTCCCAGAGGCAGTTTGAATGTCAGATGGTATCCAAAACAATTCCGCTTTACCTCCATATAAATGGAGAGCTGGACACATTTCAACAACTGTGACTGCACATGTCTATTTGTGTGAATATGATCAGAGTATACCAAAAAAATACTGAGATATGAACATAATGGCATGATCAGAAGTGTTTATTAATGTATAAATGTATATATTATGTGAATGCATGTAAACATAGCCAGTGCTTTTTTGTTTCGGCTAAACCTACGTAGATGCTTCTGTCTGTCACAAAAAATAGTGTGCTTAGACACCTGAATGATCAGGCTTTCATTAATTTTTCAGGAGGTGTCTGTGCAATGTTTGGAAAATGTGACATCAATGCAAAACAAACAATTTCATTAGTCAAGCTTGTAGTTCTGCAGACCGAATTTAAGACCATAAAGTGGTCATGGGTTTGTTTGTTTTTTGCTTTTTTTTTGTAGTACCAAAGTTCTGCCCTGGCCATCAAAGCTTTCATTATAACCTATGAAATTGATTTTTATGAATTTCCGCAAAAATAATCAGCACTCATATTCGCACTTGGTGTGAAACGGCCTTTAAACTGGTTCTGTGTTTATTTATCTGTATGTGTTTTATTTGAATATCTAGGGCTCCCCCATGTTTGACCGTAGAGATGGTTGCGAATATGTCTTCATTTGGAGGACATCTGAAGCTTGTCCCATCAGGAAGTCTCAAGGTATTTTTAGTTTTTACTTATAGTAGAATTTAAATAGGACATCTAACCTGTCCAAAGTACAATCGTTTAGAAACAGGTTCGTTAAAGTTCAGGCTTCAACATAATGCCTATATGAGCTCAGAGACAGCTGTCTTTTGTCCTTTGGCAGTAATCTTACTGTGAGAGTATTTTATGTTATGGCCGCACCCTGGCCTTGACACTATCTACCTATTATCAATTTACCCTCAGCAACTTAAGGAACAGAAACTCCTGATAGAATACCAGGATGTTGGACGATGATAATGTGGTAACATTGCAAAGATGCGCTGGGATGTGTTTGAATGCACACATATTCATGAATATGCTGACACTGTCACTTCTTATATTAAGTTCTGTATTGGCATTATGATTCCCACAAAACAAATCAAAAATACGCTCACACTAAACCCTGGATTACAACTGAAATGAAGAAAACGGTACTTTAATTGGAATGTGCATTTAAAGTGAAGTACAGGTAAAGGGGGCAACTTATCCAAAAGGAGATACAGACCCAAATAAATTATTTAAAAAAAACAATTATTTCAGTCTGGTACAACAGCAATTAAATATCAAACCGTGTTTAACCGCATTTTATAATATTTTTAGTATCATCATGTTGATATGTAATGTTTATGTCTTGTGTTTTACTAATTTTATGGCTGGATCTTCTTGGTCATGTTGTGCATAACAAATTACGAACAAAGTTTCCTTTCATTTTGTTTAATTCCATTCTCAAGTGAGAAGTGAGAAGTTCAGATTGGCCTCACGGGTTATTGTTCGAACTCATGTTTCCAGGTGATGAATGTCGGGTTCGAGACCCTCAGAGTGGGTATGAGTTCAACCTGAGGTCTCTGATAGGGCGAGATTATCCTGTCGTGCATGGTAAATACATCTACCATCTGTCAGTCTGTGGGGGACTCCAGCAAGACATTTGCACCAGCACAGTCAAAGGCAGTGACCCCGTGGCTTCCTGCCAGGTGGAAGGAAACAACCATAAGATTGGAGGTACTGAATGGAAGAAAAAGTAGAGCTATGTCAATGGAAGTACAGAGAGTATGTGATTTTTTACATATGTTTGTGGGAATGCAGGTATGGCAAACCAGGCTCTCAGCTATGTAGATAACCAGCTGATCCTTAACTACACCAATGGCGACATCTGCCATCAAAAATACCACCGATCCACAGAAATCTACTTTTCCTGCCACCCCGACATGCACCCTGTGAGTGTAACACATCTATAGACACAGAAGACAGCTGTCTGTCCAAATTTACCCTTGATGATAATAAATGAAAAACTCTGAAAGAACCTCCCCCCTCAGTACAGACAGTGACTAAGTGTGTGTTGTGTTGCTTCTCATGTTAAGGGAGCACCTGAGTATATAAATGAGACTCCAGACTGCACATACATGTTCACCTGGAAGACTGCCCTGGCCTGTGTTTCAGTCAAGACCATGAGCTGCTCCTACAAGTAACCATCTACCACCTCTGCCTCATGTTCATCTTTTGTGTCCTGTGTTTGAAAGATAATTTTCCTGTTTTTACTCCGCAAATTATTCTTGTAATTGTGTGTTATAACAGTATCAGAATATCAAGGTAATTGATGTGAGGATAACTCCTTAGCTAAGGACATAAGAAGGATGTCTTTTTTTTTTTTATAGTTGTTACAATGGGATATTTCTTTTGTTCTCTCACAACAGCGAGACAGTTTAAAGGACATTTCCAGCATTGACATTCACAGACACTTGTCTGTATTGAGTCAAGAGTCAGAATATCAGCCTTTAAAAGAAGGCTCACATCATTGAGAGACTACACATTCTTATTTGCAGTGACATGAAAGGTATTTGGCATCATTCAGAATTCACAAATTTCACTGAGTTTTTTTCTGTCCATAGTGATGGCCAGGGTCGATCGTATGACCTGTCACCTCTGGCCATGGACACTGGAAACTGGGAAGTGGAGCACTCAACAAGTGATACTCAACGTTTTTACATCAATGTCTGCAGGTCCTTGGTGCAGCAGGGAGGTCAGTGGCAATGTGTGCATTATTAGCATAATTTCCATATTTTCATCAAGGATAATAACAGATTTCTTTCTTCCAGCATCAATGCCCATGTGAACTCACTCATTTACAGTGTTTGTATCTCTGCTGGGTTTGTGATAGGGTCTTGGAAATGTCCATCAAATGCAGCTTCCTGTCTGAAGGCTGGAAATGAGTATGTGAGTCTAGGGGAGGTGACGTCTGCACCTACCTGGGACAAAAGTGTCCTGAAGCTTCAATACACCAGCGGCAAAGTCTGTCCTGATGGAAGCCGGAATAGGAGCACCATCATCCGCTTTAAGTGTGATAAAGATAAAGTGGTAAGAGATGTACTATACCTGTTTTAGATTGTACGTAATAGCACTACTATACATGGCACCGCTTTTTATGTCATAGCTTCTGATGTGTCAGAAGTCTCGACAGCAGCAATAGCAGTTTCTAGTGAAGCAAATACTCTATCTTCTGAGAGTGGCTTTTGGAGTGATCCAACCTATCGCAAGTTCGACTTTGTCATGTCAAAGGTCAGCAGTTTTAAAAAACAACTGGATAACGGTTTTAAAACAGTATATGCAATGGTAAAGTACCCCTCAAATGTTGCCACATTTTACAAGGATGTTACTGTGAAAGACCAACTGTACTCTCAATCAGCTTAAGGTTACATTAGCTCCATGCTTATTAAATCTGCACGCTAGATAAATTAATGTCTTTTTTGCAAGTTTTACACATTCAGTTCAGTTTACTGTTCATAGAGAACACTATTCTGCATGAGAAATCAATTGCTTTGTATATTAAGGCTTTTAAAGCTATTCAAGGTTGGCATAAGAGACCCTTTTAACGCCACTAGGTATAGATGAATAAAGAACCTCTATCTTTGTTCCCTATGAAGGACTCAAGGCCCATTCTGATCTCTGCCTTAGACGAGTGTGTGTACACTTTCCTGTGGTTAACTGCTGCTGCCTGCCCTCTAAACAGCAGCCAGCATGACGACTGCAGGGTCACAAACCCTGCGACAGGTAAGATACACTAATACAGGAATGTTTTTCCCATCTTTACATTCTTTGTACACACTAACATACATTCAGATAAACTCGCATCTAAATACGCCTGCATGCACACACAAGCACAGTTACGTGGGCCTATCACACCCAAACAGACAGACAGACCATCTGAGCCCTATGGGGGTGCATTATTGGACTCACTCAAGCTGGTGTGAGTAGAAACAGAAAGTTTAAAAGTGAGTAAAAAAAGCTTTGGAAGGAAATGGGTGAGTGGCACAGAGAAATGTTTCATTTTGTTGTCATGTTATCAGTGCTAGTACTGAAGAAGTAAATTATTTAAAATGGCATTAAGTGATCGTTTCATTTCTTCAGCGTTACTATATGGACATTTTAAGAAATTTTGATGGACAGTAGATGTTTTAAGAATTAATTCTTTTATAACCAGCAATTAAATTGCATTTATCTATCTATTGATCTATCGTAATTATGTTATACTTATGTGTGAAATCAGTGTGTGGTGGAAATCTGTCATTTCCCGATTTGTAATCATTACCTTAAATATGATTGTCCTGTATTTTTCTATTTAGAAAACAAAAAAGTGTGATGTTTAACTAATGTATTTTTTTTTTGCGTAACCTGATTTCTCTATGCTTCTGTGGACCTTTAATAGAGTTTCACATAAAATTTTCCATCCCCAGGGCACCTGTTTGACTTGAACACCCTGGCCAAAGATGGAGGGTACACTGTGTATGATCACAAGGACCAGAAGAAAATGTTCCGTCTCAATATCTGTGGAGAGGTGCCCACCACCGGGTGTAGCCCTGGGACTGGTATGTCTTCAAGTTATTTTTCTGGTCTAAATCTTATTTTGTGAAACAACTGGAAACTATACATTAGCAAAAAGAGGAAAAATGAGACAACACATGCATTTGTGTTTTATTTTCACCTAATGTCAGCAATTAAAGCAGTTTGTATTGTCGCCACTAGGGGCCAGCAGGTTGACAGTTCCTGATGTCTTTTTCTATATTCTGAGTGCTGTATTTTCTGGTTTTCATTTTTTTTTCTCTCTGTAATCCAATCATTACACTGAATGGGTTTGTGTTTCTTTTTAAATTGTCTAGCTGATACTTATTTAATATTTTCTCGTACTGCTTGAAACAAAAGGGCTGAAATAAACACTCAGGGTGGGCACAACCCTGGACAAGTTCAGTTATTTAATCTCTGTTTTTGTACGTGTAAGTAATGCAAATATACAATATATGGTTTTGTGGCTAGAAACAATAAAAATAAATCTTTTTTTTTCTCCTGAAAGCATTTCAACTTCCAAAAACATTGATGTTATGTGAGATTTTAATCATGCTTTCTCACTACAATTTTAAAGTGGTTGGGCTGCCCCCCAGGGACATTGGTTTAGAGGGACAGCTCTTTACTGATTAGTTTCAGCTTAGACATTCGGATGACTTACTTACGTCACAGGTGTCAGCTGCGTAAAGGTCATACAATAAAATATAATAAGAGACCTAAAATTCCAGTCCTTCTCCAATGATTGACTGCTCTTTTACCGGTGCAGTAAGTTAACGTTTTTTGGATTTGAAACTTGAATGGATGATAGGTTTGTGATCTGTTCCACTGCACTCCACTCAATGACTTCTGTGCCATGTGAACGGCCATGATCACAGTCAGTGTATCTGTGTTATTACGTCTATTCCTATGTGCCGATTCAATTGCTCTGTATGTATATGTGTTACAGGTGTGTGTATTAAAGACAGCACTAGCGTAGTGAGCGGCGGTCAAGTAAGCAGGAAACTCTCCTTCAAGGATCATGTGGTGGAACTGACCTACGAAGGAGGAGACCCATGCCCAGCAAACCCTGCCCTCAAACATACCACCATCATCCACTTCATCTGCAGGTACAAACCCTTTCATCTTTGTAATATGGTTCTGTCATTGTGTCAGACTTTTAAACCTTAAGTATTACATTAGCAAATCTAAGCTTGTTGGACTGGACAAGGTATTAGATAGACTACAGTCCAGGTCCTATTCCTTCCACAGTCACGAATGAAATTTTATTGATGTGGTATTTTTACAACTTCAAATGATCCCAAAGTGCTATTTGCACAGATCAGATTGACCAAAAATTAAAAACGAAATCAGTCAATGAAACAGAATCATTTTCTGGGATTATGAAATTAAAAAAACAAGTTTTGAGTGCAGCATAGAGAGCATAATTTCCTTCCAACTCAATGCAGGCGAGAGTAACTTTAGCGATTTTATAACAGCTTGAAATAATTCCTTTTCATGGCTGTCCAAATATCCTCTAGAGGTGAGCTATATCATCATCATCCCGGTAAACCAGTTTCCAGTTCCATGTTAAGGAAGCGTTGAAGTCTAAAGGGGAAAATCAGCCAAATAGTGTGGATGCTGATGGCTGTGTTTTGGACATATTACATCTCAGAGACATTGGTAGCTATGGGACAGTTAAGGTTTAATTGCAGAGGTCATGTGGATACAGTTCCTGTAAAAACAAGAAAACCCCAACAATATATCATAGCCCATGTTACAGTCTTTCCTCGGTTCTTCATGGTTCAATCAATGTGTTTCTCTTGATACACTGAAACATTTTGAGTTTTTATTACTATTTCCGTAGGCCTCCTGCTATGATCTCTGCCCCGTCTGAGCCAGTCCTCATCGACTCAAATGCTGATACGTGCACACACTTCATCTCTTTCCACACCCCCCTAATATGTGAACAAACTGTAAGTATGTTTGTCAGTGTGATGTCAGTGTTCAGTGGCACTTAATTGGTCGAGCCTAAGATTTTTAGTAAATTTACATTTTGGAACAGTTGATAAACATAAATTTTGCCAGCTGAGCTAGGACTCGAACGATTTTCCTTTTCATTCAATGTTTCAGGTAACGTGTTCGGTGCAGAACGGCTCTGCTCTTATTGACTTGACTCCTCTCATCCATGTCAGTGGCTATTACACTGCAGAAGGTCAGTTGCTGAAGTTTTCACCTTGCTACCGTCCTCTATGTCCTCTCTAACATTTTTCATGATGGTCATTGGGCCATGGACTCATAAAATAAATAAATGGCTCTAATACACTGTATACTGATTTATCTTCCTTTTCAATTTTTGTACTTTCAGATGACGACCTTGACCAAAACGACGACTCTCCAGATTTCTACATCAACATCTGTCAGCCGCTGAACCCCATACCTGGGGTGACTTGTCCTCCTGGCGCTGCTGTCTGTTTGCACCCTGATTTGGGACAACCTGTGGTGAGACTTTCACACAATTTTTCAGACAGGATGTTGGGAAATTTCACTGGTCTGAGGACACAGAAACCAGTCTGACACCACCACCTATCATCATAAATAACAAAATGAAGAAACATTATTTTATTACTTATCAAACCAAGTGTTAGATTGGCTATTAGAAATATTCACTTTTGTGCCACACGCTTGCACCATATTAATTAATTTGCATTATTGCTGACCTTAACTAAATAAATCTTTAAAATTGCATTGTTGTTTGTAGTGGATGACAAAAACTTAAGTGGACATTTTGCTGTTTGTGAATATTTTGGGCTCCTAATCTCCAAACTCACATTTTTTTTTTACTGAATAATCAAATGCAAGTGTAGTATATGGTATATGGCCATTTGTGCGACATAAAACAGATTGATAAATACTGTAAATGCTTAGGTGTGTATAATGTAATCAGGTGTTGTGTAAAACTGGAGGGTAGAATGAATTTTGGTAGGCATTCCTTTGGTGGCAAATCCATATCAATTAATCCATCAGTTTTCCTTTTTCTCAGCGTGCGTGTGTCCTATTAATATTTTTACGCCTTTTTCTCTTTCATTCTCTCTCTTTTTTTCAGGACATTGGGCGAACGACCACTGGTCCTCAGATCAACAAAGACAGTAATGAGGTGTTCATCACTTACAGCAGCTCCACTCAGTGCTCGTCAAACGCCACACAGAACTACACCTCCACCATCATCTTCACCTGCCAGAGAGGCCTGGAGTTGGTTAGTCGCTTGTGTTCATGAACAAATACAATTTTGACCATAGACAATTTTAGGTTCTGAATTCATAACGAACTAGACAAAGACAGTTGTTTATCCATCTGACAGTTTGTGTTGTTTGCTTGAAACTCTACACAGATATCTAGAGGCCACATCAAACTGAGCCTTATTTAATCAGAATCAAAATGTTAGAGTCAAAGCTAAAGTGAGCACCCTGAAAACTGGGGAAGTATATTGTTGTCTCTGGCTGTTTGGTTTGGTTGTTGGTCACATCAGAGTTGTTGGATTTGTCTTAACTGTTCTTGCATATTTCTGTTAAAATCCAGTTTGTGCACAGTCAAACACATTTCCGTGTTTTTCTGTATCTTTCTTTTGCTTTTTGTTTGTGTTGTTGAGGGGATAAGGGGGAGAGAGACAGAGTCATTTTGTAAATCATGGTCACTTATTCATGTACTACAGCATAAGATGTTTACAGGCTGATAAACAGGAGCAGTCCCAGTCCTTTTCTGTCTGTAGTATCAAATATCAGCTGTTGTGTTGAAATAACTTATCCATATATATAATTGTATTTCTAAACACAGCTTTGACTTCTCATTTCTGTTCCATATATTCAGGGCTCTCCCCAAATGCTGAGACAACAAGGTTGTGTCTTTATCTTTGAGTGGGCGACACCTTTGGTTTGTTCAGATTCAACACAGTCCAGTGGCTGCCAAATCACCAACTCCCAGCTCGAGTTCACCTTTGACCTGTCAGTTCTCTCTGGTGAAATTCAGGTAAGCTATTCCACCTTGAAGTAGTTGCGGTGTCTTTGAAAAGGAATAGAAACATCTTAAAAATATCATAAAAGCTTTGAGATTTGCATGTTTATGCATGTTTATGCATTTATTTGAAACTTAAACATCACAATAGTCAGAATATTCTCTAACGGTGTATATGCAGAGCCTTAAAATATGTAAAAAATACTTTAAATCCAGTTATTCTTTTTTTTTTCTATGCTAGGTACCAGTTGGCTCCAGCAATTACCACATCAACGTTTGTGGCTCAGTAGCAGATCCAGCTTGTAAGGAGGGTGCTGTCTGTCGGGTGTCGGGTTCTGGTTCAGACAAATCAGCAGCATCATTTGGCATTGCCAAGGTCATGAAAATGGACTTCAAACATGAAGAGGAGGGTGTACTGATGCAGTATGGTGGGGGAGACCCATGTCCACCAGGTACAGCTCTTTATTTATACAGTGTGACCTATTGGCCCTTGTAAGAGATGGTTTACTCCACTTTGTGCTATCTCTAGTAAGTTTAGTAAGTCTTGTAAGCATCTAATTTTTAAAGGAATTAAAGTGAAAAGTGATTCTATATTTATATATTACATTATTAGTGATTAGTGTGGCAGTTGAACTAAACTAAGCAGTAGGGACAACTGCTCTTTTGAATGAGTATTGAATGCACGCAAACGTGCTGACTGTGCAATATTGGACTATGTCGGAAACCTTTCAGAATAAAATTAATGTTTTGATCTGTGTATTCCAGTGACAAATGAGGCTGAGGTGTGCGTGTTCCCCTTCACATTCATGAAGAAGTCGTATACTGAGTGTACCACAGATGGACAGTCAGATGGAAGGAAGTGGTGTGCCACCACTGCCAACTATGACTCTGATAAGAAGTGGGGATTCTGTGGCACAGGTATGTAACAGGAATGTCACAGCCTTTGGTCAGGCAAGATCAACAACAGCACAGTCTAAGAAGTGATGTGACAGTAACACGTGTATTTAGTGTGATGGTCATTCTGTACATACCTCATGCCTACCAAACATTCTATGCATTTTAATGGGAACTGACCAATCACTGGAGGCTGGGAATCAACAGTCAGTGTACCTTCTTTTCATCGTGATTTTGAAACATAAATATCATGATCAGATTTTTACAGTTTGTTTATTTGCCCACCCAGAAAAAATGTTCCAACAAATATGGCTCAAATTTCAAAATTTTTATTCTCAGTTTCCGTTTTTACACTTTCATTGTAGCGGCTAGGAAATAATTTAATGCCCAGATAAAAGCTGAGCAAAAGTTTACTTGTTTGTAGGTGGTTACACAATCTTGCTATTATGCTTAGCAACGATAACCACATCGTGTTCAAGGGAGACGGCTGACCACCCTCAAGGAGGACAACACGAACACCCTGAAATGTAAATGGGTTGATGTTACCACATGAACGATGCATCCTAGTTTGGACCATCACCTCCTGACTGAGTAGATATTAGGAAGGTGTTATTTTACTCAGGGATCATAGGTACAATTTCTTAAGGAGAGTTAATGTTGCTTCTTATATTCCTGTGCCTAACTTCATTCTGCTCTCTTCCTGCTCTCCTGCAGAGTTTGGCACACGTCAGTCCTCCATATTGTTTACCTGCGAACAGTCTGCAGGGACGGGCACCCCACAGTTGATCTCTGAAACTGGAGGCTGTTCAGCTACTTTCCAGTGGCGGACCAATGCTGTTTGCCCCCCAAGGAAGATGGAGTGCAAGCTGGTCAGCCACCATCAAACTTTTGACCTCCGAGCACTGTCTTCCCTCACAGAGCCGTGGAAGTTTAGCTACAAAGGAGATTCGTAAGTCCAGCTTAATAAATGGAACCACATTCCTTACCTGTGGAACCCATCAGGTCTCAACTTTCGATTGAGTAATTGGAGTAATACTGGCATTACCTGTATTAAAATGGGAATGTAGTTGTATTATAGAAAGAAAATGGAGATTATTCTGTCATGCTCTCACTCTACGACATCCACTCTACAACTCATGCGTTGAGAGAAGATGAGATGATAATGGCTGACATGGGGCTGTACAGCTCAACAATAATGATTGCATCTGGCTATTAAAATCTTTCTGTGTTAAGAAAGATATGGGCCAGTGACTGGCACTGGTATCATATGTGTAAAAATCAGTTTATTGAGCTGAATATAAGACGCCACATTTTTTCAAGGCTCATTTTTGGAAAAACTTACAACTGGAATTAAATTATTATTGTATTTTGCTGTCATTTACGGTCACTTTGACTTTCTCTCCTGTCCTCAATTTCACCACTCCACATGCACACACAGAGCTCAGCGGACCTGTAACATTACGTTACTGTTACTCAGTTGTTATTTAACTTGGTTTACTAATATATAAGCATAACCCAGGTTTTCAGAAGTATAACCAAAGAAAAGAAACCCTGTTTTATACTTTGGCCAATTCAATACCGTTCTTTTTACCCTTCCCTCACTGGAGTAATGCTTCATGCGAAATGAATAGTCACAGCACAGGGGTTGTGATTCACATTTTGACAAGTCCTGCACTATCAAGGTATTTATTTATTTAGAACATGTTGAATTTTGGCTTAAAAGCTACTATTTCAATTCATTGAGTCCTATTATATTGCTCTAAATGAACCAATATCGTTCTTGCATCATATCACCAACAAAACCATATATCGTGATGTATATTGCATTGCTGATAAACGTATCCTTACACCCTTTATAGTTTGTCATACCAGCATCAATGAAATTTGTGGAATTCCCTTTTTTGCTTTTTTTCATTTTAAAATTGTATTTCACTAATAACTGCAGACTTTTTGTACAGTTAAACAACCAAAGTACTAAGTGTTACAATTATGTCAAGTACTTGAGCCGGGCATCCAGTTGTAAATTGGGTATTAAATCTACAGTGCTATTCTTTCAAACTTATCTACTCCTTCCTTTAGATATTACATCAATCTGTGCCAGAGTATCCATGGAGGATTACCAGGATGTCCAGATGGAGCATCTGTATGCCGGCGTGTAGCAGCAGGGAGGACTCAGACTCTAGGTTTGGTCCACACTCAAAGGATGACCTACACAGGTCGGTAACAACATCAAGATCTTGGCAGTTAATAATTGTAGATTGTAAAAGATTCAAATCTCTAATTTCTTATTTTCAATTTAAAAAGCTGTGAGGTTTTAGAGTAGATGTGCTGTCTGATTTTTGTTAGATGTATCTTGATTTAATGCTGTGTCTGTGATTGAAGCTGCTGAATTAAAACTGCCTGTTTTTCAGAGAAGTTGCATATTGTCAGTGTCAAACTTCTCTTTGTCCTCCTCAGATACGAAAATCTTGGTTAAATATTCAATGGGAGATGACGTGTGTCGTAATGGCCTGAAGGCGACCACTGTGATGCAGCTCAGCTGTGGCTCCACTGTGGGACACCCAACACTCATCAGGTATCACATGAACTTCAGAGGGACTGGTGGGCTGTCATAAAAATATAGTATTTTTTTTGTTCGCTCATGCTCAAGATGCAACCAAATTTACTGGGTTTGCAGCAATTCTTTTGTCTGTTAAATTCACGAGTCTCATCAATCAGAAATGTGCCGGGTTTAAAGAGGCTTTAAGGAGACACTAAGCCACGATTGTGACTGGGAACATCTGCACGAAAACAAATTTGGAATGCAAGACAATTAGATTTTGGATGTATAAAGTGTCATCATGAATGAACAGCAAAAATCTTGACAAATTGGTTAATTAACATAACTTTACCTGAAAAAGAAAATAAACCACTGGAACCAGTTTTGTCCCTGTCCTGAGGAGTCACCCATTATTCAGGAAGGACACACAAAATAAGTTAAAAGATTAAACTTGAAAAAAATGGAACATTAATTTCCATCGCATTGAAATTTTGCTTCACTGCACATATCTGACAGGCCTGCAGAGCCACTACATGTGATGTCCCAACACAAAACATTCAGTTACTCAGTGTTTCAGAATGCCTAACTTTGGGTTACCGTAAGTTTGAGTTTGGAGAGTGCTATGAAATGCATGTACACATGTAACATCAGAGCACAATCATGAATAATTAACCCTGAAGGGTAATAAAACCAAATTAACATTTCAACATTTTGAGCGTTCAAATATACGGACTTAGCTACAGTATCAGATGTGTTCTTTGTGTTTTTATATTCATGACATTTGTAAAATTGCTGCTTGCAGTTTTAAGACACAAACAATCTGCAGCTGTATTTAACTGTTCCCTCCCTGTGTGTGTCTGAGCAGCGCTGATGAGTCAACATGTGAGTTCCTGATTGGCTGGGAGACGCGTGCTGCCTGTGCGGTAAAGCAGCGTGAGGTGGAGATGGTCAATGGGACGATACAAGTTCCTGACACTGGAGCCAGTCTGAGTCTGGGGGTGCTCTACTTCAGGTGAATATTTTATGGTGTTTTTGTCATTGGTTTTTCAAAAAGGTTTCTTTGTAAAAACCATAAATAATATGCAGACAGCACAAAGTCACACAGTACAGAGTCTTGGCATGTGTTTTCCTGCCCTCGGCTACAAATCCAGCATCAGCTTTTGTTTATATTCAAAAAACTATAATCCAGACACAGGCATGCATGTTGATTTCTGCAACCCCATAACTAAATATTGTAACAAAATTAGTAATTAATTTACCGAGTAGGGACAATGTGGTTCCCTCCCAAACTGCAAAATTGCCGTAGACATTTATAGTTCACCATTGGGGTCTTTTGTCGTTGTTTCATTTAAATATATGGATTTTCGTGGCAAAGCTTCACATCATGAGTAATTCCCTAGATGTGTAGTGTTCAAGGTTTTGCTGTATTAAATAAAGATGCATTTGTGTGTACACTCAAGCTGGGAAAGCCTGCATCTAACTGCAGAGAAGGAATCTACACAGCGCATTGTCTTTGGTTGTCTTTCTGCTCCAGTAGAAAACCAGTGTTGCATACCTGTCATTGAGTAACAATAAAGAAAATGTTCCCTATTATTGACGTACATAGATGTGTTGTCAAGCTCTGGTGCTTGGACCATTGGTTGTGCCTCCAATAGACAAGTTCCTGTGGTTGATAAGGCTAATGCAGTCATTGAATTGATCACCAGGATTCCTAGGATCACCCTCTGGAAGACACGGATCTTATTTGTTCTCTTCCTCTATTTATCTGCTTACTCCTGTTCTTACCTTCCTCCCCTCAGCCACCATCAGGCATCAGGAGACCTTCGTCCCAACGGTGACCGCTACGTCTACCACATCCAGCTGTCCGGCATCAATAACAGCTCCATGCCCAGCTGTTTTGGTGCTAACATCTGCCAGGTCAAACTAAATGGAGACTTGCGACGAAAGATTGGCTCATCCAGCAAAACCAAGTACTACGTTAAAGGTAATTTACTGTGTAGTCTACTGGCCTCTTACTACTATTAAAAACCATTTGATAACATTGAATTAAAACGTCATCTGTAACTAAATTGTACAGTTTTCACAGCAGAACCATACTGGAATGACACGCTAAATATCTTTTAGGAGGAAACCTGGATGTGATGGTGTCTTCTGACTCTGTGTGCGGTCGAGAGAAAACAAAGACTGTGTCCTCCATCATCATGTTCCACTGTAACCCAAATGCTGGTGTCGGCATCCCAGAGTTTATGCTGGAGACGGATGAATGCACGTATCTCTTCATGTGGCACACGGATGCTGTGTGTGGTCTAATGTGAGTAAACACTGGCAGACAACCAGCAAAGAAGCACTTTTATGTCACGAAGGCAATGAATCGAACTAAACAGACATGGTTACCTGGTCTTACTCAAGTGTGAAGGAGTAAAAGCACTCCCCTTTGTCCCGCAGAGCTATTGACACAGAATCGTACGATGGCACCAATGCTGATGGCGAGACCTCGAGTTTTTCTAGGCGGAGCCAGGCAATGGGAGTCATGCTTAGCCTACTATTTGTGGTTCTGACCGTCTGTCTCCTGGTACTTTTGCTTCACAAGAGAGAGCGAAGGTGAGGCCACGAATGTCCTACGAATTCAGATGAAAATTGTTAAAAGAATTGACAAATTTTTTGATTTAGTTTCACCTTGTTATAGGTTTGTCTTTCATGTACTTTGTTGTTGTCGCTTTACAGGGAGCTTGTGATCCAGAAGGTGGCTGGCTGCTGCCGAAGAGGAAACCAGGTCTCTTATAAATACTCCAAGGTAAGATTAACCATTTAATCGTGGATGTTGAGCTGTGATCGTCCATGTCTGTATTTTGTACAGTAAAAATTACACTGCAAATGACCTGACATAGTCCAACAAATATTTGCGTAGTCTTGTTTAAATCTGTATTTTCGGATTCGCAATAAAAACAGGATTCTGTTTAGCCAAGTTAGCCCTCATTAACAGTGTCCTGTTGAATCAATATTTAAGGCCAATACAGAGTATTCGACATAAAATCCAGCCTTGTAGACATAAAGTATCTTAATAACAGTTCATTGTTATACTTTTAAGTCTCACAGCAGCGTCCCAGGTCATGTGGTGTTTTGCTATCTTAGCTCGTTAGCTGTTTTCTACAGTTTCACCATTGGACATGTTTATGTACTTTATTTGCTCATTGAGATAAGCCCGGTGTTTAAGCTAGCTACCGGACTTCCTTCGGAGAACAATTTGACAAAAAACTTAACTCTATGGGGTCATCCTCAGGTCAACATGGATGAAGAGGGTGGTGAAGAGGAGATGGAGTGGCTGATGGAGGAGATGGATGCTCCCCCCACATCTGCATCATTGCATCGGGGGAAGAATCACCATGGCAATGGCCACATTACCACAAAACCAGTGAATACGGATGGTCTGCGCTCCTTCTCACTGGATGAGCAGGAAGACGACAGCGAGGACGAGGTGCTGAGCGTCCCAGGCGTCCGTGTGGTTAAATCATCAGGACTTTCCAGGCATACGGCACCCCAAAGCAGCATCTTCCTACAGGTGAGTCTCATCTCTGAATCAGCCACATGTAGCTTTAGAATTATTTAACTATTGCTCTTTTTTTCTTTTTTAAATCAATTTGAGAAAACAAATTTCTTCATGCACAACATCATTTATTGAAGAGCCACGTTTGCCACACAATCACAGTATTGTCACCATCTTCCTGTCCTTTTACCAAGTCAAGTTTAGTAGTACTGCCTAGTATCTTATACAATGCCTCACACCTTTTAACCAACCCACAACAAAAGACCCCGACCAAAGCTCTATAGGAAGGGGAAAACTCCCAAAAATCACAACATGTAAAGTAAAAATGGCAGAAACATTAGGAGAGGCATGCAGTGGGAAAGAATTAATTACATAGAACAGACACAATAATACAGGAAAACAATATAAATACAACACTTGTGTCCTGATTCAGTAAGAGAATCTCAAGGAGAAGGGCTAACAGAGAAATATAACACATAAATACAGAAGCTATCAAGATATCAAGACAACAGAAGAGTTAATACCAGTCAAAGAGTCGTGGAGGAGAGAGAGAATACATACGACACAAACCACTGAAACGTTTTCAATTGTACATGATCTGTACAATCATCAAGAAGAATTCATCGTGGAATCATAAGTTCTGAGCTCAGCATAGGAAAATCTAGTTCAGTTCACCTTGTTTGTTTGTTTGTTTTTTACATAATCTACCAATTTGACATACAGATTCCACGCTGGATTTTTGGAATCTGGACTTGTTATTTCTGTGAAACAAATACAAATATGCCTCAAACAGGATCTACTAAAAGTCAGAAGATGCCATGACTTGTATTTAGTTTTTTCCTATTTTATTGACGTATTTATGTTTTCTAATAGCTCACTACTTCTTCCACTTAAACCCTTCATGTTAGGAGGAGAGCGATGAGGACCTAGTTGGCCTTTTAGATGAAGCTGACAGAAAGAGGAAGAGCAACAAACGCCTCTCTTCAGGCCACGGGAACAACAAAGCTGCCAATAGGAAACAAGATGAGGATGACAGCGACGAGGACCTCCTCAGGGTGTGAGGTCCCTTTACCATTTTCATCCAGCTGGAACTGTTTCCTCTGAATGTCTCGGTAACAGCGACAACAATGAAATACCAACCCGTTGACAGCAGAAACTCCGCCGTTGGAAAGCATCTTTGCTTCTGCTCAGGCTCAGTCCAGTCTACAAACTGTGGAGGCGTAAGTGTCCACATCAGCACATGGTTTGTTATTTATTGATAGGTGAATATTTAAATATGTCCTCTGACCATTTTCCACCTGGACACCATTTTGCCATCATTTCATTTTATTCTGTCGTGCTGTAGCGCTGCAGTATACAAACGTATCACCACCAGAAACTCTTCAATTCATATCTTGTATAGTATTTCATTTAAACTGTGCCATATACTACCACACTCTTGTCGTAAAATGAATAGGAGTCAGGCCATAGATTAACTGAAAATAAACTGTACACATCTTTGCATCAGTATTCATACAATTAAGGAAATGTCCTGCCAAAACAGATTTTGTTCATGTGAAGAACTGCTCAGATTTATTTCTAAAGTTGTGCTGCAGCTGCCAACACGAGTAGATACGAATGAATGGTAAACTTCAGCATCAGTAATCCGAAGAACATTATACATACAAACTAAACTCTGCACTACAGAGCTGTTGCATACTGGTTTTCCAGATTTTGGATAAAAGTATTAAACGTTATAATATTAATAATAATAATGTCCAGGTAGAAAATGGTTGGTGTTATGCTTTAAATAATCTGTGGATTTGGGATGTTGGAGGTGCTTTCCTCTGTGGCTCCTAAAACTAAGGAAATGTGCTGTTTACAGATGCTATAAAGCAGATCTTTTGCTTTCTTACCCCCTAAAGAAAGTGTAATGCCTTCCTGATTGTGAATTGATTCACATTTTTGTCAACGAAAAGTTGACATATTGATTTTGTCTTGTTTTGATCGGAGACGGTGTACATAGATGACAATGTTCTATAATATGGACGTTTTGTTTGTTGTCTTCACTGGTGAATTGCTCACATTTGTTTAATTTAAAGGTTGTCTGAACCAATTAGCTGTTTGTATCTGTTCTGTGCAATGAGCAAAATGGAGACGGCCTTAAGTATGAATGAATGGTTGATGAGAACAGAGGTTCTACGTTCTTTTGATACAACAAGCTTTTTGGTTGCTTTGCTTTTGAAGTCTCCCTGCCACCAAAGCCATATTTGATGACAAAATGTGAAACTGTTTTGGTATACAGGTCTGTGATTTGGGATGTTACCGTGTCAAAAAATATAAATAACTTGGTAAGCCGAGAAAGTTTCGGTAAGTTTTTTTTGCGGTGCCGAAATGCCATTTTAGGCAAATAAGGGGGGAAAACTGGACAAAAGACAAAAATAAATTAGATGCTGACATACATTTATGTTTAACTTTTTTCTGCTCAGCAGTCAAAGTAAGCACCATTTCAAAAGATTCATCAATGATAGCAGACATGGGGCAAAAGGTTTGACAGTTTTAACCTATTCAATGTTAACATTGAAAATGTTTGTTCACTTTCTTGAGCTAAAATCAAACTGATTCGAGTGTTACACAATTCATAGGGATTCATCTGGGCTCATTATGCTTGCATTTTAATTTACAAGAGAGGAATCTGTGTTTACTCTGAGCAAAACACAGCTGTATTATTCTTTTCTGAGGAAGTTTTTATTAGCCTGCTAATAAAGACCGTTAGAAACCAGCTTTCTTGCTACTTGCCAATATGAGATAATATCCTTTCTGTAAACAATTGGGATAAGTATCCTTTAGACGCAGAAGATGCAACAATGTTTGGATTCTAAATAAAATTTGGGTGATAATTGGCTAAATCTTTGGTAATAATTGTTCAAACAGAAAAAAAATTAGCCTGGAGTATTGCGATACTTAAGCCAACAGTATTTGGGTAAAAATGCTGCTCTTGTTTAGATTTCCACTGTTCAGCTGATCTGTAACTAAATTTATTGCCACACAAGTAGCTCAATTATTATAAATATATAATCTGGTTAACCTGACATCATTGGAGGGTTACAGTCCAATAAATGGACAACGTTTTTTCACCTCTGCTTTAAAGAACACACATGAAGAACTATCTCAGCCCAGACTGATCTGCTTTGTTTTGTTTTCCTTCACCCGAGGAGCAGCTGCTCATGAGTCATTAACATCCAGCTAACGCTTGGTCTTTTTTTTTTTTTTTAAGATTTGAGGTTGGTTCGTTACATTCTATGATGCTGATTTGTTCACCTAGACCACTCCAGCCACGCTTAGTGTGAATGTATCTAATTTACCATTATTTAATAGTGCTCTTTTATCAAGGTAGAGTGACTACATTGGATGTGGTACAAACGAAAGAGTTGACGGATTCTGTTTTGGTATTCCGACAGTATTCAATGATCCAAAAATGTCCCTGCTTAAGTATCAGACAAGTTTAACATGTTAATATAAAAAAAACAAAAAAACATCTTACTTACCAATCGGGGTGAAGCTTTTCTCCTAAAAACACACAAAATTAAACAAACATTAAAAGATGAATCTATGTCGTGCTATGATTATTTCAAACATCCAGTACTTCTGATTTTTTCTTCCCTTTTCATATCTCTGAGATGAGGGCATGAAGAAGTTTTGAAAGCTATCACTCCGTTTAGTGTTAATAATAATAATGCCTTGTTCACGTCCTGACATAATGACTTCATCAGATTCTGTAATCTGAGTGAACCTGCTGCTCTGTCTTTTCTCCCACTGAAAGCTTAAAGAATGTGGTGACTTTATATTACAGTGACTAATGATTCTACAACAACCTTAAGGAGTAAAATTTTTTTAAATAAATCTAGGCTCAAAGGGATTAAAATCCAGAATACTCTCGTCTGTTCACGATGACAAAGCTCTTAGGAAACTTACACCTCACCTTCACTGCACCAGAACATTGTTTTAAACAACACACACGTGGTGTTTATAAACAAAATCTATCTTAGATGAACGTGTTTGTTTATTACTGTAGAATGAAATAATCTGATTAATCAGCATGTGATGTATTTGGCCCAAATTGACCTAATTTCAACCTTAGAATCCTAGTTTGTTTTGAATGGAAAAGGCGTGACTTAAGTGCTGTTTGGCGTTTTAATGATGAAGTCCTCGTTCATGAAGTCTGTGTCTGCTGTATCATGCACCAAAGTCTGTCTGGTCCGTACCTTCTGTCCTGTAGAGAGATGTTAAGATGTTCGTCTGCGCTGAGGTGAAGTAACAGCAGGTCTGTGCTGGGCCATCAACATCACAGTAGTGCTATACTGCAAAAATAAATGATAATGCCACATTACAGTGTTGCAGCAGTGACGACAAAAGCATGAGAATTTTTCTGTGACGATTTGGTACTTAGGGAGAAAATCATTGTTATGTTTTAGTTGGTGTAACTTATGTTGTCTCATGTTTTTCTGCTTTTTGCCTGTTTTCCTATTTAAAGAAATGTTGATGTAAAAAAAAATGCATTATTTGAATAAATAAAGAGATCCACTGTTAAACGCTGTGGTTTGTTGCCATTAGTAGTCTTATATTTTGTTCAGTCAAAATATGTATAAACTGTACAGTGAATATTCTTCAGCATAATAAACAATAAATATTAAACAACAGAGCTAGTATTAACATAGTCAAACAATTTCTATATTAAGTGGTGACTGAAAAGGGACAAGCAGAAGCAATGTACTCATATGAAATGATATGAAATCACAAAAAGAAGATGATCACTGATACTGCATTCCGCTTGTTTGAGCATAAACATTGGCAAACAAAAGTTGACTAATAAATATAATAATAGATAATTGTGGCACTTTCTTTGCTTATCCTACCACGGTTGTCAACGAGTGGCCAGAGACCGAAACTAAGCATTAAATTACAAAGAAAACTGCTGAGTTTGTTCGTTCCAATTTAAAAAAATAAAATTAAAGTTACCACAAATAATGAATATCACATACTTTCCCAAAAAAAGTCACCTATTGTATTCATAACTTGATTAATGCAAGAACCGGGCGTTCCATATATGCAACTCAAAAATGTACCCTCAAATTTAGTGTAATACATTTCAATTGTCAGACTCTCCATGATGTTCACAACTTAACTATCAATTACCTTACAAATTAAAAGTTTACATAAAAGCAACGTCTCCACATCTGATTCATCCAGTTTACACTAAAAATATCACAGCGTCCAAACACAAAATCAACACATTTGTTCACCTCACTTATAGCAATGACTTAAAATGAAGGTTTTTATGATTCTAGATTGTCTTTGATTTGAAGGTTATGTAGAGACCTCTGCTACTGAAATGTTAAATTGAAAACCCCTCCAAATGAAGATTACTAACCTGATTCTCAGAATATTTAGAATATTTTCATTCCCCTTTTTTGACACAGTTCTTTAACTGTCTTAACTTCCTCTCCTACCAGTGACTGATGATGTAATCTGTCTGACGGATCCTTCTACCATAACAGTTGATGATCGTATTGTAACAGACTAAAACTTGCACCTTAATTTTCTCTAACAGAGCAATGTTGGAAATGACAATGAGGAAGATGAAGTTCAGCTTTGGCCCAGAACTCACAGACTGAGCAGACCCTGGAGCTGTGATATTCAACGTCATTTTTGTGTCCCTACGGCTCCCTGTGAAACAGCTGTACACAATGTACTTGGGTGTGCTGTAGAAGGCGTTTCTTAATTTTCTGTCTAATCTACATGAGTGTTCTTACTGCTCTGGAGTGTGCACTTCCTCGGGTGGTGCGTCCTCACCTTGTTAGTCACCGGCTGCATCCCTGGCATGGCTGCGATGTTTGGTATCCAACCCAGTGATTGTAAAGGTCATCGGCACGGGAGTCTTGCTCCAAGGCGTCAATCCTTTGTTCCAGCAGTTCGATCCTCTGGTCCATTTGGTGGACTGTAGCCCTCAGCTCACCGTCCTCCTCCATTAGACGCACGAGGTGAACTTGTTATTTCACTTTGCTGATCTCACTCAGATATCAAACGGAGGTTTTTGTTTTTTTTTAAATCTCTTCTGATACCTCTGCCAGCTTTTTGGTTGGACTTATTTAGATGCTACTCTGTTGCCAAAAACACCACATTAACAAAATTTCCATGAAGATGGTAATAAAACATTACTGCCCCATCAGTAATGATTTAATTTTGAATGGATGACTCTTTATCTTGGTGATTGGTGAGAGAATCTGTAGAGAGGAAAATCAGTGTCAGACAAGACCAAAACAGAGCTTTGTTGCTTATGAGGCAACAGTGCCACCATGCTGCCGTGTGTTTACATGATGTGTGTATGCTTCTAGTACAGTTCAAACCTCAACTGTGTTTGTGGCTTTGTGTTGTCATTTTGGCAGGACATTCACTAGGACTGAGGATGTCAGTGATTATATTCATTAATAAAAATGACATAAAAATAGTGCATGGCCACTTATGGTGACTTATTTAAGCACGGGAATGCAATGAGTATTTTTGTGTCATCAACATGGAGACATGGTTATATTACTGGTTGTACCGCTTGTACCAATAATACATAACAATATATTTGGAAAACAAAAAAAAAACAAAGCAAACTTTTACTGATCACGTACACAATACCTGTAACCCGAAAGTCCTAAATACAACTCATGAACACATTTATGTTCATACCTCAGTTTTTTTTTTGTTAATCAACTCATTTTTATATATATTTTTAACATCTATTAAGCGTATTACATATTCTCTTTTCCATTTCTAAGCCATTCCACATTTTGACTCCTTTGACAGACATACGTCTTTTACAATTGTTCTCATCTTTGTTTTTGTGCCTGTTCCTCTTCGTACATACTGGTTCGCTGTGATTTGAAACATTTTCTGGATAGTCTGCAAACATCTTTTTTTACCTTACCTATTAGTTGTGTAGTTTTAAAGTCAACAAGTTTTCTAAATTTGAGGGCCTGTGAATCTATAAATAATATGTTAGGTGGTGTGTGTTATTCAGCTCTCTTTATAGCATCTATGTGGTTGTTTTAAAGGTGTTTCCCCTCCACACAGTCATGAATTTAGGTTGAGATGTCTGTTGTGATTGGTACTTGTTTATTGATTTTCTCCGAAATCCAAATATTATATATTTAGTTTTATTTCAATTTAATGACAAAAAGTTTTTCTAAAATTTTTGAGAACTAAGAAAGGAAAACAATTGGTCTAGAGTTTGAAAAAAAACCCCGTGCTTATCTAAATTTTTTTGCGTAGGAATGACCTTTGCTTTTTTCATTTGGTTGTGAAATGTGGGTCAGTGGTTTCACTCTATATTTGTCGTGTCAATACCATTACAATCAGTGGACTTTTTATCCTTAAAATTATTTTCCAATCCAACTATGATCTCTTCATCTACACATTCTTTCATTATCAGGGCTACAATGTCATTTGCTAAATTATAGCCATCATTCACAAAGTAATTATTGAATTCATTGGCAGTCTGCTGTTTTTCTTATGTATTTTCCCAGTACCTTGTGTGTTACTTCTATGCTATTCCAATTCTTTGTTGTATTATCCGTCGTACTGAGTCTCATTAAACATTTAGTGTACATAGCCTGTGTATATAGCTAAATTCATATTCTATATATTTTTTTCTTATATATTTTTTATTCTACATGTTACCCGAGTTATTACTCACTTCTTTTTCTACCTATTCTTTATGAGCTGCTGTATTCTTTGAATTTCCCAGGTAAGTGATAAAGATTATCTTGTATTATGCATCTCAATTTATTTTAATATTTTCCACATTCATTTTTTGCGTTGTTTGTTGTGAAAGAACTGCGTATACACTATAACTTACTTTGTGTTCATATAGGACATATATTGTCATAAGGTGTTAAAAGTAGTCAAAAATTCATGATTGGCTTTGTTTGGAAAATTATTTGGATAAAAGTACTTTTAAAGCTCTGCAGATCATTCATCATCATCAGATTTTCAGGGTTACAGAAGAAAACAAAAACTGTCCATTCTTTACCATTTAGCTGCCACAGGTATGGAAGAGGCCTATTGTGTTTACACCTTGAAAATAACACCCAACAGTTGATAATTGTGTTTTACTACACTTAACCTTGCACTTTTTTTTTTTCTAAAAGCAATGCTGGAAATAATGGAATGGCTCCCTGTGAAACAGCTGTACACGACACCGTGTACTTGGGTGTGCTGTAGAAGGCGTTTCTTAATTTTCTTTCTAGTTTACATGAATGCTCTTACTGCTCTGGAGTGTGCACTTTCTCGGGACTCACCTTGTTACTCACCGGCTGACATCCCTGTCATGGCTGCATTATTTGGTATCCAACCCAGTGATATTAAAGGTCATCGGCACGGGAGTCCTGATCCAAGGTGTCAATCATTTATTCCAGCGGTTCAATCATTTGGTCCATTTGGTGGATTGTAGTAAAATAAGACAGAAGCAATCCTGGTGCCCCATCCCACTACGGAGATTAAAGAAATGTGTCAATGTACAGATTCACACTTTAAAACACTTTTTGTCAGGTGGATTTATCAGAAGGATATCCCACCTTCATGAAGAGACCGATATTTCTAGAGGCCGGCAGTCCTGGTTCTTGTGATGACATAATCTGTGACGTTAGTGGTGATGTCACAATGAAACATTGATGTTCAAAATCATTATCAGCTATGTCACATTTTCATTTTCATCTTTGTCATTGTCATTGTCAAATAGCAGTACTTCTATGGGTAGGCACACATAAACGATCTATTGCCAAACAAATGCCATTTCAATTAGTTTTACTTTGGAAATTATATTGTCCGATGACCTTTCAAACTATCTCACCAAAATAGAATTGGAAAATTATTCTGTCATGTACCATAATTTTAAGATGCTAAATACAAAGATAATTAAGTTATAAGATTATTTACAATGTACATTTTTAGGCAATGGCCATCATTCTTCAGAAAATCTTACTTTTTTTGAGAAAGATTTTTAATATGGCTTTGCCCATCATGTAACATTGGTATGTTTCTTCAAGTACAGAGCCACCGCTGGTTAATGAAGCCCTCTGTCAAATGAAGAACCCATGGCTGATTCACATCTGTCCCTCAAGTTCTGACGTCTGAAAATGTAATAGAAAATGTTGTGTAATGCTCTACTGCTCAACCAGTAAATCTGCCTGTGGACCTTTGCTCCAAAGAGCAGCTCAAAATCCACACGGTCAGACCCACAGAAGCACATTTAGCAGGACTCTGGCTGTAGCACCTCTTCCTCTGTCCGCACAAGAACCATGGCCACTTTTGATGATATTTTGGAAGAAACTGGGAAGTTTGGCCGATGCCAGAAACGCATCTTCGCCCTGATGTGTTTGGTATCCATGCCATGGGCCGGGGTGTATGTCGGTATCGTATTCCAGGGTTTCACACCGGATCACTGGTGTCGGGACCCTGCGGTGGTTGAGCGGAGGCAGACCTGCAGTTGGAGCACCGTAGACAGTCGCAGGATGACGGTGCCTCAGGACAACAGCTCAGGAGTGCTGCTACCCAGCAACTGTGAACAGTACGAGGTGGACTGGAACAGCACCAATCTCACCTGTGACACGAAGGAGCTGGACCTCAGCCAAAAACCCAGGACTGCATGTAAAGATGGCTGGGAGTATGACTATGAGGGACGGCAGTCCTTTGTTACTGAGGTAAGAGGTCTCATACGCAGGGGGGACACTGATCAGAATTCACTGTTAAGAAAGTTAAATCAGGAATTACTCATCCTTACATTCAGGGTTTATATGTTAATAAAATATGTTGTAAGCCTTGCATAGTTCTAAATTGCAGGCTTTTTTTTCCAATTTACCACACTCCTGCAAGTGATGCTCTGCTTCCCATTTCTAGGTCGTCAAAAAGTCCTCGCAGCTGATTCTCATTGTTGCCACCTGCATGTACATAACAATTACACGTTTGCCTACTTTGTCCATCTTGTAATGTTCAGACTTGAGTACCCTTGAATAAAAAAAATAAATAAAAAAAACATACATATTTGCAGATTGCGAAGTGCAAATTAATGCACAAAAAAAGACATTAATTCCTTGCAAAAAAGATAAAATCACTGCTACCTTCCAAGCTCAATACTTATCAATCATTTACACATTGCAAAACGTTAGTCACCAATTCATTCTACATATATAAACATATGGAAACATTCCTTAATTATTACTCTCTCTCTGTGTGTGTGTGTGCGTTAGTTTGACCTGGTGTGTTCAGATGCATGGTTGGTAGATATGTACCAGGCGACTCTCAACGTGGGCTTCCTGGTTGGGAGCATAGCTATTGGCTACCTGGCTGACAGGTGAGGCTGTCATCAGTTACTTAGTGACTGTGGTTTCTTATTGGACACCATGACGCATAAACGACTGAATTTAACCAGAGGGCTGATTAAATATTCTCTACCACTTACGTGTCATGGTAAAGAATCAGCTTTCTGAACAAGGTCCAGGTTTTAGTGATGGAAAATGGATTATTACAACCTACAGACAACACAGCTCTTTACATTCTATAATTACATGGTACAAACTAAAACTCAAAGTCTTTATTCACTGTTTCACAAGGAGTAATTTTTACTGTAATTTGGAAGACAAATTATAGAAAAAAATATACAGTATATATACTGTATATATCTTCCTTGCCTCTTCTACTTTATCCTCAGTGAACAATATCAACAATGACTGATGGATTGATGACAATTAGGCTGCATAGCACCCATTTTGAAAATTTAATGCATGGCTGTTGAGGTTAAGTACTGTCACTGTGAGTCTCATTTGCTCCTCTTCAGATTTGGCAGGAAATTGAGCTTCCTGATGTCCAACCTGTTGAATGGGATTGCCGGGATCCTGGTGGCCGTGGCTCCAAACTACGTGGCTTTACTCATTTTGAGAGCTCTCTATGGGTTTGGAGTGAAAGGAGGCTGGGTAGCTGGATACGTGTTGAGTAAGAGGGCCACTTTTGCTCATTTTCTTTTTCACACTGAAACTTCTTTGAAATGTTTTATTTCAAACTGTATTGATTGTAGAATTAAGTTTCCAAAGATACCAAGTACATCAGGATACATTAAATCAAAGATGTCAGAGGTCTGTCTAAGTCATATATGCAACTATTAATGGATTAGTAATTTGAAATGTTCAAATCTATCCAAAGTGCTCTAAATAAATTTTGTTGCCTTAATGTATTGATTCGTTAACCAGGATTGAAGGGGTTAATGCAAGGATAAATATAAAATGAATTTTAAATATTTGCTAAAACTGTGAATTACTTCTCCCCTTTGTGTTTAACTCAAAGTCTAACTTTTGTCTTGCCCCAAGTCACGGAGATAGTGGGGGTGGAGTACAGACGCACGGTGGGAGTCGTTTACCAGATGTTCTTCAGCGTTGGCATCCTCTTCCTCCCTCTCCTTGCCTACTTTATCACTGACTGGCGGTGGCTGCAGGTCGTTATCACCGTCCCCTATATCTTGTTCCTGTCATACTATTGGTAAGGAACTCCCCCCTATTTTCTGGGGGTTTTTTTGTTCTTACATTTTTATCATGACGTTGAAAACAATAAACTTCACACAGCTCAGCCTCACAGCTCTTTTCTGGTTGCATCTTCATTTCTTACCAGAATTCCATTTGTCTTTTGTCTCACAGCTGCAATGAGTGACCTTTTTTTAATTATTTTAGTCAATAAATTGTCAAAAAGGAGCAAATTCTAAAAACACAAAAAACCTGGACAAGGCACTTACATCTTTTGCACCTTTGTTTCAAAGCCTTTGATGTATACATGCTGCAGCTTTAAGATGCTAGACAGTGACAACACACCTGTATCCATGATTCAATTGTCATGCTTTTCTTTACTCTCCATGCGTCTCCTAACAAACAACAATCAACAACAGACATCCCCGTTTCACGTTATTTACCCAAGCAACTAAGACAACAAGAACACTCAACAAGAAGTGAAAGATGATATAAACTGATATAAAAAAATTTAAATACTTAAATTCTGTGTTTCAGGTTTATTCCAGAATCTCCACGGTGGCTTCTCTCTATGAATAGAAAGGCCAAAGCTGTGGAAATCACCGAGGCTATGGCCAAAGAGAACAGGATGAAACTCTCCAAGAACATTGAGGTAAAAATGCTGCTTTAATAGACACAGCTTCTCAGGTTGTGATGTTTCCATAAATGAAAATGACTCACAAGCTGCCACTGATTCTGCAGACTTTAAAAGACGACAATGCTGAGTCTATCACAGCCTCCATCATGGACCTGATCAGAACTCCCAAAATGAGAAAACACACCTTCATTCTGAGTTATAACTGGTGAGTTCATGGCTCCAGATGATGCTATAGATACATGCTGCTATATAAATGGCCAATGGAAAGAGATCTTTATAAAACTTGCTTCTCTGACGTTCACAAAAGGCATTTTGTGATGCCAAGCAAACTAACAAATGGGACAAAACCCCACCTTTTTGGCAGAATGTGTTTTGCCCCATGTTTGTCATTTTTTCATTTGTTTCTATATTCTTTTTTGGTAGTCGATCCATTTTCACTCTGTCTCTCTCAGGTTCACCAGTGCTGTGGTTTACCAGGGTCTGATCATGAGGCTGGGAATCCTGGGAGGAAATGTCTACATTGATTTCCTCATCTCTGGCCTGGTGGAATTCCCTGCAGCCTTGCTCATACTGTTCACCATTGAACGCATAGGCCGACGCCTTCCTTTCGCCGCTGCCAACTTTGTAGCTGGAGCCTCCTGCTTCATCACTGCCTTCATTCCTGAAAGTGAGCCTTTGTTTATTCAGAGTTGTTTCTAGCTTGTTACAGAGCACCAAACTAACGTTGCCCTCCTTTCTGGCAGGTATGTTCTGGTTTAAGACGGTGGTGGCCTGCATCGGGCGGCTGGGAATCACCATGGCCTTTGAGATGGTTGTGTTTGTGAATACTGAGCTCTATCCAACCTTCGTCAGGTAAATTCTTACCTGAGAATCTTCTATCAATCTTGGACTCATAAACAACCATTCACTGATCAATGCAGTTAATAAATGATAGTTTATGTACTGTAGAAACTTCAACCAAAAGAATTCAGATGAATGGTCAGATTTCTGCAGATAAAAAATGTCATTGTCATCTCTATGTTTTCCAATGGATTTTTTTCATAAAAAGAGGATGCATGTAAAACATGCAGTTTATAGTCTGAGCCATTGTTGGTCTGTGTTCAGGAACCTGGGAGTGTCCGTTTGTTCCACTCTGTGTGATGTTGGAGGCATCGTAGCTCCCTTTCTGTTATACAGACTCGCCGTTATCTGGCTGGAGCTGCCCCTTATCATTTTCGGTAGGTTTCAGATTATTACTGGCTCCTCTTTGACCATTTTCTACAAATGCACCAAACAGCTGATACACTATAAACTGCTGAGATAATTAACTCCATTGTACAAGTCCTTCCTAAATGGTTTTCCTAAACAAATAACATGCTCTCTCAGTGCTTCTGATAAACAGTCCTGTAACATGTAAGAGACAAACTAACAAAACAAACTGTGCCATAGAGAGCAAATTTTAAATAGTTGATTAATATTTTAATTATACCCAATTTGGCCTCTTTATTGTGGTTACACTCACTTTAAGAACCACTTCTCCGAGCTACCACAAAAACCAGCCTAACCAATCAGTCACACACATTCTAAACCACCGCAACATCGAATGCATTCTCAAAACGCAGTCCAATATCATCTGGCCAATATCAGATAATATTCACATTAGTATTTAGATTGTCAGGCTCTGGATTTGAGCTGGACATTTGTTTAATTTTTTTCTGCAGGATCCCTGGCCTTCTTGGCTGCCGGCTTGGTGTTGTTGCTACCTGAGACCCGTGGTGTACCACTGCCAGACACCATTGAAGACATCGAGTTCCCAGAGAAGTGAGTTTTTTTTCTTGTACAAATCATTGTGAACGTGTACATTCTTCACATATTGTGTTGATGATGCTTTCATATAACTCTCAACATTAATTAATAAATCGATTGTCAACATTGTTCTCAGAGCCAAGAATGCTGCGCTAAAGAACCAGCAGTTGTCCACCCTATTATCCAACAACGATGTAACGACCAACAAAGACCTTTCAACTGTCTGAGCTCATGCTGGGAAAGCTGCATGACAAGTATTTATTTATGTTTGTGTTTAACTAGCTATGTATCTTAATTAACTCTGTCCCTGTTTTCGAAATTTTCATCTGGACCTTATTTCCAACAAAACCATTTGGTTTTGGGATCAAATAGTATAATGTGTGTCTCCATTAAACTGTTTGTTGAGACATGTTTGATGAATTAGTAGCATATGTTTATTTTTATTAGTGCTGACAGTGGATGTGCTATCATTATGGACTGATGGTTTTAAATTATTAAATGATTTTCTTGTAACACAACTTGGACTAGATGTTTCCTTTAAAATAGGCCATACAGTAGAACATCTATAAAATGCATACTGGTAGAGATTTGCAGCATATGAATTTGTCCACACTTTTTATACCAGTGGACACTACAGACATCGCATCATCAACATAAATCCCAGCATGTTACTCTCACTGATGGGCCAACTGAAATATCTGACTATACACTTCTTCATTACACCAAAACAAACGCATCTTTGCATCTGCAATTTGTAGAAATGGAGATGACAGAGCAACAAGCGTTGAGATTCTAAACCAATCCTATCACACTGTGAGTTTCCTCAGTTGTTCCAATGAATTTATTATGCCTATGACTGCTTGACGATATCACTGTTTTTAAATATACTGGTCAAACTCTCAACTCAGACACTGTTACATATTCTCAAATTATCCTCATAAATTGCCAACAGTTGTGCTGCATAAGTCTACATGACTTCATCTACACAGTCTGCATTTTTAAACAATTTTCCTAACTATGGATGAAGATATAAATTTAGGTCATAATCTAACCACATTGAATACCTTGCCTAGTACCGACTAGATGTGTTGGCTGAAGAGCTACCAAAGGACAGACGGGACAGAGGATATGACAAATGATACAGGAAATGCAGCACTATGGTAAAAATCTGATGCATTTCTAAACGTGATTTAATAAGACTTGACGTTTACAGCTTCTGAGCAACAATCTCATCAATTTCAAATATTACCTTCAGTACACAGCATTTTTCCTGTCCTTTGACACAAAAACTTATCACCTTACTGTCCTCAAATATAGCAATTGATCAAATGGCAGCATATTGAACACATTTAAAGCTTATGTCACAATAAGAAGAATGTTTTCAATGTCTAATGCATCTAATGGTGACAACTTCAATTCATAACAGACTGAATTGCGTTAACAACAAAAAATATGCTACGTGTAATTCCCTAAATCGAAATTAAAGATGTACAGCAACATAAACTATAAGACCAAAACTAAAACTGTCAGAGTACTTACATCACTGGAGAGACGTTATGATAGTTGTTGGGTTCAAATCCACCAGTTCAGTTCCCACCTGCGTTGTTCCCGTTTAACCTTCTGTTCGCGATAAAAACGTAAAATAAATTACCAATAATAAGTACTATCGCTTATATTGTCTTAATTATGTAAGCAAATAATGTTCTGTATGGGCTAAATAATTTCCACACGCAGTAAAACAACTTAGTACAGCAGAAGTGTTTGTCTCAGCTTCCTCTCGCCGTCGGAATTAATTAGCGACAGGTAAGGTCAGGGGGCGGAGCTACATGTAGGAGGAAGTTGATGATGCCTTCACGGTATCCTTGTAATCTCAAGAACCCTAATTCGGAACTCAACATCGCCACAGACCACAGCAATGTGCTATTGACTATATTAAAGAAGAAAAATATAACAAAGAGAGGACGTGGAGTTTATTTATTGCCATTTGTTTGCAAAATTGTGAGAATAAACTCGGAAAAATAGTGCATTCATGTGCTTTCAGTGCTGTGTGTGTGTGTGTGTGTGTGAATTAATTAATGAATGACTATATTCTTTTCTCGCAAATTTTGCTAATATTTCTCAACTTTTATTTAAATTTTTATTCAACCAACTTCCTTATGTCAACTTTCCATCATGACAAACGCAATCTAACACTACGAATATTCCATAATACCTTACAATTGCATCACACCTTTTCCTCTGGATTTCTTGATTCTATCCACGTCCATCCATATAGGACACCAATTGTTATTTTTGTTGATGATTTGTTCCAAATACAGTGACACATTTTATCTAATTTTATGTATAAAGTCATACATTTTGTACTCACTTTTTACACCATATGACATCATTAATAATTGAGATTCACAATTTATTGGGTTTGAACTGCTGGGTAATACAATATGCAAAAGTTCCCTCATTTGATTGAACTTAATCATTGAGTAGGAATTGTGAAATGTAGGAACATCTCTAATAGAGAACATCGTCATCCTGTCTGCTTTTATATCATGGTTAATTTTTAAGCACTATCTGATAATACATGTTTACATCCCAAAACTAAAACTGATACTATGTTGTTTGTTGTGCTGGCTTTTATTCTGTAGCCCTTGCTAGAGGAAACAAATGAGTTATGTTTTGATGCACAAGTAGATATTTTAATACATCACTCTACTTATATGTTCATCTTAAAAAAGCAAAATGAAACATTTCTTATCATTGGCCATGTGAGAAGCCATCAGTTTTATATCTGGTTAATTAGCTTTGATGGTTCTGTCTATCCAGTCGACAAACTTGGAGACTCGAGCGTAGACGCCGGGTTTCATGGCATTGGCACATCCCAAACCCCAGGACGTCACTCCTTGTAAGATAAATCTGTTCTGATTGTTACACACCAGTGGACCACCGCTGTCACCCTATAGACAGAACAAACATTATTATGATGTTTCATAGTTTTTGTTTTATCTAACAAATGTTTAGTTGTTTTTTGGGAGCACTCAGAACATGGTAAAATCAAAACAGATGACACAGTACCTGTTTCATATGTACTGTACACAAATATGACTAATAGCCATCAAACAACACGTCTTATGTTTACATTTGTTACAGTCTAAAATCAATATCCATATATGGCAATGTTTTTGCAAGAGTTTTCAGTACTAGTTCATAATTTTTAAGTTTTATGTGATTTTCTGCAGTATGCATTTGGAGTTTTTCATACCTGGCAGCTGTCTGTTCCTCCTTCAATGTTCCCTGCACACAACTCATGGTCTTTAACTCTGCCATTGAGGTAGGATGGACGGTTGCAGATTTTGTTCTCAATCACAGGGAAACCTGTCTCCTTCAGTACACCCTCACCTCCTGTATCTGCAATACAGCAAAAGTTTAACTTCCTGTCCTCCTCACCATCGTGTAAGCACATGGATCATCATTACAGGATTTCCACAAATGGTGTCCAGTTAGGGGACTGGCAGGGAATTTTCAGGAATAAAATATTTCCCAAGTTATCTTACTTGTTCAATGCTTTCGATCGCTGTCAAAGATATATACAATACTCCACTAACACAACTTAAAGGTAATAAAATAAATACAGTTTGGTTAACAGTTTTACACTCACACACATACCTTGTGTCTCGCCCCAGCCGGTAACATAACACTCTGTTCCACTAGGAACTACATAGTTCTTTTCTGGCAGACAAACAGACTGTACTTTGTCATTCAGGAGGGCTGGTCTGTAAACACATGCACACACACATTAGTTATAGTACTAGGTACAAAATACATGAATACTCAGACAATAAAATGAAATGCACTCACTACAAACTTTTTACAACAATATTTTCAAAATAAAATTAAAATACAAACCTGTACAGAAGAGACAGAAAATGACATATTATAAAAAAACGCCAAATTACGCCAAAATCAAATTGAAAAACTAATCAAAATGGAGTTCATTTTTAAGGCAAAAATTAACCGGTGAATACTGTACAATACTCACATCTCAAGTTTGAGCAGAGCAATGTCAGCCCCATTGGGACCCAGAACCAGTTTCTCCAGCATCCTCTCCTGTTTGGATGTCTCAGCAGCTCGCTCAGTGTGGATGCCCAGTAAAACTTTGTAGGCTGAAGGCCGCTTGGACCTACACACATTTAAAGAGACACCCATGTGACTGTTCACTTTGTGTATTATCTGAGCGTTTTGGTCTTTAGATGCATTTGATTTGTTTCTCCCACCTCTCCAGGCAGTGTGCAGCTGTAATGACCCACTGAGGATGAATCAGAGTTCCTCCACAGAAATGGATCCCAGTGCTGGTAGAAAGATGGAAATAAGGCAGACACAAAGAAGAATTCCAGCTCATGCAAGGACAACAACAGTGGACGACAACATACAAATATTTTTTGAATAATAAGTGAACTTAAATAATTAAAATAGAAGGAAAATAATTTCTCGTCAGTGCCATTTATACCTTGTTATAGTCTTCACTTTAAGAAAATTAGCCAACATTTCTAGCTTGGCCAACACTACACATGTCTGTAAAGCTAAATATTGTCCATATCTTACATGAGGAAGAGCAGTTAGCAGTCATTTGAATGCTTTTAAAACTTTACTTAAAGATGAGCTTGAACTTTGGATGGCATATTAAAAGAGTTATTTTAAGTTAATATTTTACAAGGGAAAGCTTTTATACAACTTGGAGTAAATCTGTCACTTACATACAACAACTAGACTGTTTTTACAAATGTAGTGAAGTTAAAGTTCAAATTTTCCTTCAAAGATATGTAGCTAAGAAAAAGTATGAATTTGCAGAAAATAATTATATTAGAGTATAGTACAGAGTCTCCTAAAACATACCAAAGTTTTTAGTATACTGTATTGAAGACACCACTTTATATAACACTATAAAATTAGGCTAAAATAACAATGTTTTTGATACTGCTGTTTTCTGACACTTACTAAAGAAAATCATTTTGATGAAACATACGATATTTATAGCACAGTCAATAGTTTTTAAACTATCATATGTATATGACAGCACTCACTGTCCTACTCACTTGGTTCGAAGGCTGATCTGCCAGGGCCAGGAGTAAGGTTTCGACACACAGCCTCCCACAATACGACCAAAACAGCGCTTTGGTCGGTTCACTGGTGTCCCACAGCTCAGGCCAGCTACAAAGGATGTTTCATGATTCGTTATTTCTCACAAACAGAATAAAAGACAAGTTCACTTCAATGTCCTACAAAAAGTAGATGTTGACATACCACATTCGGGGATCTGACAGTAGTCCCACTTCTTGTTCACGTCAGTGGTGTAGCACCAGGGTCCATTCACATCGTTGTCTGGGTTTCTGCAGCCCTAACAGTGACAAACAATACAAGTAAATCAACAAACCAACACTAAATTTATTTTTTTATATTTTTATATGATTTTATAAACTAACTTTTTGTTTGGTGAAGCGTTCATGAATTTTGTACGACAGTTTTTTATTTGCCAATAATGTTGCATTCTTAGTAAGCATTCCATTGCATTCAAAAGAACCCCAGGACATTTCTAAAGTCCACAGAATTTGCTTTCCACAAAATCAACAACTCATTAAAATTTATTGATTATATCATGGACATCTTGGTGATACAAAACGCCACCAGATGGTGACAATGCGTTGTTTTATATTGCCAGCAGAAGCAAATAATACATTTATCCATTTCCAAAACAAAATTGTTAAAAATTAGTTAACGTATAAATATAAATATATAAATATAAATATAAACATTTAACACAATCAAGACTAACAGCCACACACACACAAATACTTACATTCCCCTCCAGGCCATTGTTGGGGTGTGTTAGGGTTGTGAAGCTGTTATGTCTGTGTGGGGTCTGAGAGTTCCAGGCCTGGCAGGTTAAACCCAGAATCGTGATAGAGGTTGGACCACGGTATGTAGCACCATTCCCAATCTTACAGTCTGCCACAACAACAGAGAAACAGCAACAACAACAAAAGCAGCAAGAGAGATGGTTCTATGAGTTACACAAATCAAGAACAAAACAAATACATATGAGGCAGAAAGATTGGCCATAATTTTTTAAGGGTATCTGAATCCCATCAGGGGGTATTAATTTGACTTCAATTACAACAATTTATTACAACAATTCTCTATCATTAATTCAACTAATTGTGTAGAATTTTCAGTGAGCCATGATTTGTTCCTCCACATGTGTCAGTAGTTTTGTAAGACAGCTAATTACTACCAGAAGGGCAAACAAATAAAAGAATTCCTTGTTCAGGGTAAAAAAAAAACTAGGTGCGATACCGCTCTCTGGTGGTGCTGATGTAGCACTAGGGGGGATTGCGGGTCTTTGAGGTCCGCTGGATGGCACTGGTATAGGTCGGGTTTGGCATATCTCCACACTACAGTACTCCCAACGGGTAGAGGGGTCAGTAGTATAGCACCAAGGAGCTCTGTCTCCATCTGGGTTCCTGCAGAGATTCCTTCTGAGGTCCCTGTTGAAAAGGAAAGCCTGGATGTTTATGGCAGCATAGGATCTAAACTTGCTTGGATTATTTTGCATGATGCATGATGATGAGACTAATGTAAATCCATAACTGCTGGTTCAGTTGTTCATTTAGCTGATGTTTATTGACGCGGTATTTTCCTCTGACTTTGAACCAGCTATAGTTAGTGGAGAGGGCTACAGTAGTTCATGCAGCCAGGTGTACTTCTAGCTATTTCAGATATTGACTAATATGTATATATTGACTAATATATATATTAGTCAATATGTTTATTGAATAATGAGTATCAGTGTTTGTCTCTCACGCTGTGGGGAAGTTCTGTGGAGTTTTCTTATGAACGTGAGGAGCCATGGAGCTCCAGGCTTGACATTTCTTTCCACTGATAGTCTGTGATGTTACACCGCGGTACGTTAATCCATTTCCTTCATAACAGTCCTCTTCTTCAGGGGGAATCACAGGCTCATCTGCAGATAAACATAGCAATTTACATTTTTCTACAGGAAGCCTCCTCCTTTCTTACATTCTACCTCAAATCTATTACTTCACTATTGGAGTATTTGTATATAGTATATATACTCTGCAAGTAATGTATATTGTTATTAGCATCATGGTCATCATTTACCTGGTGCAGGTGCATCGCCACAGCTGGGCACCCTGCAATACTCCCAGCGAGTTTCCGGGTCTGTGGTGTAACACCAGGGCATCCTCTCGCTGTCTGGGTTACGGCAGTAGTTGCCATCTAGGCCTCTGACGAATAAACACACACTTAATATAACAATAATATAAGCCGCCACTGACTGCAGCGGACATTGGTAACAGGGTATTTTCATCAGGTGCACACACTTGTTATTCTTACTACTACGAGTGGTGAAGTAATATCACCTTACAGGATATCTGGGCATTGAACACAGGAATTTAACTTACTCAGCTATCTTAACATGCATTTTACCACATTGGTAGCTCTTACTTGCAGGGATAGTTGTCTGGGGTTCTGTTGTGTTTTTGTGGCGTTTGAGCAGACCAGCTCTGGCATGCTTTACCAGACTCTGTTACCGCAACCGTTCCTCGGTAAGCTGAACCCTCACCAGTGGCACAGGTCAGGGTTGGCACAATGGTGGGAGGTTCTGATGCTAAAGAGAGAAGAAGAGATAGAATGATGAGGGCTGAAGGACAGGGGGATTTTATTAAGAATCAGGATGGAAATTAATCACACAACATATACACTGAGACAAGCATTCTAAGAGCACAGCAAGGTGACATTGCTGTGTGGGAATTTGATAGTGTACCAATAAAAATCTGATTAGGTACATTTGACAAATTGATGCCTCTTTGAGACACAAATGTAACATTTTTGGCAACAAAACTTTAATAGTATTTAAAAGTTTTTAAATATGTCATCTTAGAAATTGCAATAGTTTGTACCAAATTAAAAGCCAGTGGCTGTACAGCCTCATCATATGTGAAACATTTTTTATCTGCGATTTGAGGACAGAAAAAGAACGTTTGTCAACCAAATGTTGGATTTGTAACCCTTTGAGATCACTAGGACTCAAGGACAGGATTCAGTAAAAAATAAAACAAATCTCTGGGTAAACATTGTGTTGAACATAGCAAAAAAATATATATTTTGAAGTTAATTTAAATTGCAAATGGAAAGTTTCAATCTTCCACTGTTTCTTTGTAGAAACTAATCACAATTTGATAAAAATTCTTTAAACAATTTCCAATTAGGCCTTATATAATGTATTGTTGCAAGGTTAAATTGTAAAAATTACTTAAAGTGGTTAAACAATTTTATAATCTGAAATGAATCACTGTTCACAATGACAGATTTTGATTTTGAGTCAAATTAGTTAATAATTGTTTATATTTAAAAGAAAAAGAAAATGATAACTGTAGAGGACTCCATGGCAATGTTATTTTCAATTTAAGAAAAAAAAGTTTTACTGCAGCGTGGAATGGAGCAGAAGTCCCATCGTTTGGATGGGCTTGTAGTAAAGCACCATGGTCGAGGGTCTCCATCGGGATTTCGACAGTAGTTCTCTTCAAGATATTTCTCTGGAAGACTGAAGACATAATGGGAGTGAAAAAAGGACAATGTTACCGAGGAGTAAAGATGCAAAATCCCTCGAGTCATCTTTACCTCCAGGAAAGAAGAAGAAGAAGAAAGGTGCTTTATTGATCCCATAGGGAAAAACACACATACCAGAATAACAGAATAACTGTCAAAAACTGCCTACGCTAAAATAATGACATCCCTCTTCAGTTTGATTTATAGATTGATGAGGAGCTCACGCGTTGGGGATGTAACCGTGGTTGTGTGGTTTCTGGTCGTCCCAGCGTTGGCAGGTGTAGCCATTTTCTGTGGTGGAGATTTTTCCTCTATAGTCTTCGCCACTGCAGTGTATACACTCCTCTGGAAGAATGAATATGAATTCTATTGAATCCTTCACACAATTAAACAGCATTAAAGACTTCCTTTGTGGAATTGTTTGAAATTTTATTTCTAGTTTTGTTTGTTAATTTTCTTTTTTATATCTACAATTTTTTGGCATTTTCTATTTTATTGAGATAGTTATAGTACAGAGACACAGGGCTGAGAGGGTGGGGATGACATTTAATTTGTAGAATTTCTTCCTTCACAGATTCTGCTCTGAGTTTTTTTTTCTAGAAAAAAAACTCATCCAGAGTTTTTTTAGCAGTGTGACTTACACAAAAAAGGTCTCTTACCACTGCAGCTGGATACATTGCAGTGCTCCCAGCGGGTGTTGGGGTCTGTGGTGTAACACCATGGGCCCCCACTGTCTCCATCAGGGTTTCTACAGTAGTTCGACTCCAGATCGGCTCTAGGAGAGGTCTGTGGTGTGTAGCTGCGACGAAAACATCACAATGTCATCACAACATTAGAGAATGTGAATGTTATAGAATATAAAAGCTAAGATAATTGATATGAATACTTACTTAGGCGTGTGGGGGAGATTGCTGGTCCATCTCTGACATATCTTTCCTGTTTTTGTTTTTGCTTTTGTTCCTCTGTAGTCTGTTCCTGTTCCTTCTACACACTCCAGCAAGTACCCTGGACAACAATAAAAAAACAATAATATGAATAGAAACACTCATTCATGAAAATATCTGTGATTCAGGTGAATAACCAAGGCCTAAAAAAACACTTTTAATCAATAAAATCAATCAGCGTCTAGTGTTTATTATATCAGTTTTTCATTAATGTTTGAACATTAAATATAAATTGTTAAATAAATGGAATTCTTGCTAAACTGTTTAAACAATCTAATTTATTTACAGAGAGTAAAGTTATCTGATCCCAATCAAATGGCATTTCACCTGAAATGTCTCACATCTTCATCATGTTTGTAGTCACAGTCCAAACATTACCCACCATGTAACCACAGGCTAAACATTAACAACAATGTGATCTAGACTAAAAGAAATCACTTACAATACATGAACTTTGATGCTGCATTTTGTTTTTTCTATAGAAGAAAATCGTTTAGCATGAACTAATAAATAATCAGGACTTGTACCTTTTTTTTCATATAAAGCTGCGCTGGGTCTGCGCATGACTGACTCTGTTTTGGAGTTTTTGGATGCAGTCCAACACTCTTGGTCTTTCTCGATATACATGAAAGACCTGTGAAAACACTGTCAGGTCAGGTTTGGATTCTCAGCATTAAAGATGGAGCTGCATGATAAAATTGTGAACTTACCTGCATGTGAAGGCTGTCTCTAAGTCACATTTGGCTGCACATTCAGCCACTGTGCTTACTGAGTACTCTCTCTTCTGCAAAGAGAGGATCCACGCTCCCTCTGTTTTAGCATATTCGTCCACTTCACTTCCACGCACTGGAATTCAGAGACAATATAAATCCAGTGTCATCAAGAGATCAAACACATAATAGTTGCATTAAACGTATGTAAGTAGTACTGATCATTATTCACACAGCAGCCCTATTTTGGTCAAATCCAGGCACCGGTTTTTAGGATTCTACCTACAGTGAAAAAGTATACGACAAAAGATACATCTAAATTTGAATGAACTTTGAAACACAAGAATACATAAAAAGAACAAATTTGTTGAGAAGAAGATTTAGTAATGGTTGTGTGTATGGTTGTGTGTAAATCACTCCTTAGATTTGGAACCAAAGTGCGTTGATGCTCTGAAATTGATGAATGTTAATGTATATTCTCTCCTGTGATATCGATGAAATGTAACAGATGGCAGTTAAAATCACAATATTTAATTTGGCCATCTAAATTTGAGTTAAATTCACACACAAAAATCACTGTTTTCTGTATTTCTAACAGTGGTGTAACAGTGTGCCAGGAAAATGTTGACCAACACTGGCAACCCATTGACTAGTTGCAACACTGAACAATCCATTGACGCATGAGTCATAGATATATAACTACAGTTTAAAAACAGGACTGTTAGTACATCATTATTATTACATTATTAATTACTAGGAGGTATAGATATTTTCATTCTCTCTCCTATGGTATAAGAGACTAAGTCATATTTTTTTTTTAAATGACCAAAAGCGAATCGGACGTGACATTAATTCAAATGAACAATACATTTGGTCACATAAGTTTCAAATCAACAATGTTTATAATTGCACACAGTTCCTTACATTGTCAACATTTTATGTTCAACATATCGGCAATATATTTTCAGTAACTATGTGCATGAGGTGTTGAGTTTGCACCTAATAATAAGACTTGTGGGAGCTGAAACTGCGGAATTCAAGTATATTTATTAATGAAGAGGTATCTAAAATTCCCTGTACATCAGAGCATAGACATTTAACTTAATAAATGTGCCTCAGATGTTTAAAAAAAAAGATGAACAACCCTCCCTATTTCAAACTCCTAGAATATAAATGTATACAATATCTAAAAATCATACTTGCAAAGGCTCCCTGATTACTGTGTACTCTCTCCATTTATCCCTGACCGCCATCTTTCCCTAATTTAAGTGGTTTTAGTGATATATTATTATCATATTATTATATTATATGTATCCAATGAGGCATTTTCAGTAAATTTGGTCCTATCACAAATTATTTACTATAAAATCCTAGAAATTATTGTCAGTATGTTAAAATGAGACTAAGAATGAGAATAAGGCAGATCACTGCACAGCAATAAAAAAATTAAAAAAGACAGCCGATTGTTATAAGGGCCATTTTGAATGGGTCTTGTGTGTCCACTAAACAAGGCCTCCAAAACAGCTTTATAGAAATGGCAAGATATTGACAAGCCAGATCTTGCCATTCTGGTAAAGGATTGATTACATAGGGCAAAGATTAATTAATATGCAATTATAATTGATGGGCGTTCAAGGCTAAACTTTGGGTGTATGTTGAAGGCCAATGATCTCAGACACAGAAACTACAGTGCAGTGAATCCAATCCAGTGAAATCCAATAAAATAGATATTAACATCTTTACAAAACGCAAATTTTCAACTACATCAGCCTAATAATAAAACAAATTATACTGAGATACTGAGATGACGTGGTATCTTTCTGCATTTTTATCTTACCAGTGCAGATGAAAGCTCCCAACAGGAAAACTGCTTTGTACAGGTCCATGTTCAGGCCCTGACTAGCAGCATATAGTACACTAATGGACTGAGAAACCTCCTGGTATATTATTGGGCTCCTTTTTGGATGTCAGGAAAACAAATAAGATAGTCCTCAATCATTAGTCAATCATTGGCTAGACAAGGACAGTAGAAGAGCAACAGGTCAAAAACCCTGTTTATGGTGGTTTTTGTACAAAATGTGTTGCGTTTTAACACAGATCTACTTCCTTTCTGCCACTGTTCTCATGGATGCATCTAAACAGCTGGAAAATATTCTTTACTGTAGTATAGTTGTTCTTCTGCTTGCTGTAAATTAGTCTAAAATTAATTACCAATGTGTCCAACATTACTAGCTGAACAACATTTAGACTGATTACACAATGCTTACTGGTTACACAGAAACACGCAAATATATGCTTTTGCAATTATCAGCCTGGTTTGACATTTCCCAATAAAATAAATCAAAATAAATTGGGCATGGGACATTCTTACATGTCACCTGATTGTTTCTGTCGAACTTTCAGTGTGCGCACTTTAATTTCCAGATGCTTGTTGAGCAATATAGCAGCTGGGTGCTGGGTGAGTTTTGTCCAATGTCCATCTATTGTAAGTTCTTTCTGTAATTTATATGGCTTATTCCTTTGAACCAGTTAAACCAACAGCGATGATAACAGTGTATAGATACACCCATAGGCCTCTTGCACTGTGATCCTTTTATCCTATTCACACTAACCAGTATAGAGTTTTACAAAACTCTCTGAGCTTTGAGCTCTTTGGATATCATGTGGCCTTTTGTGTTTTTTACCTTCATTACAATTAAATCTCAATCAGTCCAATGTAACGTGCAGCACTGAGCGACATGAATGTCGGACCAAGACAATGTTACCTTGATGCTACGCAGACCTCACTCTGCTGATGAATACTGTGTGATCTAGGTGAAATAAGATCAATACACATAGTTAATCTTCAGTGAAAATGGACCAATGCCCTCCACTGCAAACATATGGTTACAAAACAACCTACTTTTAACAGTTTGGTACATGTTGGGACCTTATCACAAAAAATCAATGTTACAATTCATTGAATCATTTCTGCAATGAAACAAATAAACAGTCTCGGTTTTGTCAATCAAATCTTAATTTTGAGATGACAACAAAACAAGGCAACCTCCCCACATAACAGATTTTAATTTCACTCCTCCAGTTATTCATTTAAGATTTCATGCAAGATCTATAGGACAATGGATTATCAATATTTTCCCCAAAATATCCCTTTAAAATTTCTTAAATCATGCATCACACTCACAATTATTATCCTCTGGATACAATGTACACATATTTGCAATTCTGCACTATTAACCAGTCACTGCAAAGTTTCCTGAATTTAAACTGATCCAACAGTAATCCATGTAGTACCTAGAAGTGGCCTGCAGAGGGATCTATTGATCACCAATCTGTAGCCCTTGATATGATGATCACCATAATTTCACAGGAATTCAAAGTTTTGGGGCCTTATTTAGATGATCTATGGTGCACAGTCCGGTGCACTGAAACATAAATCAAGAACCAGAACATCTAAGTCCCCAACTCAACAGTGGAAACAAAAATGTGCCAAACAAGGAGATTAGCATTTTATGTATGATACGAAGGCAAAACACTGTTGTCATACAAGATGGCTGTAAATGAATCCTGCTCTGTATGATCTGATTCTCCTCAAACTCTCAGCCATTCATCTGCACTCTGATTTTGTGTCCCTGTGATGTTTAGTGTTGATGGAAACAATCTTAACTTTTTAGGAGGTTCCCATTTAACACTTTAAAAGATGACTTGCGCTAGGCTACGCTGACGGGATGTGGACACAGCAAGTAACAACAAGTGCAAAACTCTCTGGTCAGGGCCACTACATCCATTGCTAGCTGATTTGCTTAAAATATATCTGCATGAATTGGAAGGGTAAGGAATCCCTCTCGGTCTATGATTGTCATTGTAATGACAACAGACTAAAGTAAAATACTCAGGACAATGACGTTTTTTATTTGAGCCTATCAGCTGAAAACTGGGACATATTTACATGGTTGATATTTAGAATTGTCGGGACACTAGGACACACTGATTATGTGAAAATGGGACTCTCCTGTGTAAACTGGGATGTCTGAGTAATTTGTTATTTGCAGCATTTTGTTCATTTGTTCAATATTTGCGACATTGATCTGCTATTACTGATATTGATTTCCTATTGATCACTGTTTGCTATATTTATATTATATGATATGTCCATACTACTATGGTGTTGACTTCTGCATTTACAAGCTTGGGTTTGGTCCCAATATAAAATAGTTTTAGAACTCCTGTATTAATGGTAAAAAAGCAAGCCCATTTTATTTTTGAAGGATGCTCTTTGAAAGTAGTGTATTCAGTTTTTTTGAGAGGGGACATGTACCAGTTATCGTCTGTTTCTCCAAAGTTGAAGGTCCAGTTATTGTGGAAATCAGCATTACAAAAATAATTCACACAAGAAAAACAAGCCAGAAGCATGACGTCTGAGATATCCAAGGCTCATTATTCAATCAGTTTCTCTTTTGCAATATCAGGCTTCAATTTACTGCGCCTCCGAAGAGAACAACAGGTTTTTTGTGTTCAATGGTTCAATGCATCACTGAGTATATCCTGTCAAATTTGAATATTGTTGATGTTGGTAGCCAGTGCATGGTTACAGAATAGAAATGAAGATTGTTAAGAGTAATTAACTTATTTGGCCTTGTAAAGGGTTTATTCACAACAAAACAACAGCAAAAACTTCACATTCCAAAGAGTTTGTCACGGTGATACGGAATGGGCATGACTTTCTCTCTGTTGATTTTTGATGGTGCCTTTGTGTCTTTTTTGTATCAGAGATTTTATACCTTTCAAAACAGAAATCATGTTGCACTATAGGTACTGACCAACGTCTCACTCAGCAGATCTACCCCACAGATGTGTCATGGTCATTCTGTATTATGGACAAAAAAACCTTGTTTATTGGCGTCAGCTCTTTGTGTGTTTTCAATGACAACCTCATTGGAGAATGATGAAACATTATAACCGCTGCAACATTTCTTTTAACATTGTTCCTTAAATTGAGTGCATTTTTCCTTTGATTAAATGTACTTTAAGTGACTTGCCCTTGACTAGACTGTTGTACATCAACGTGGCTTATAAGGATGTGTGATCAAACATCCAGTACACATTGAGAACTGCACAGAGTAAATGTATTTTCTTCTCTATGTATCTGAGTGCTTTTGAACTGTTACACGTGGCTGTGAGAATTATTTGCTTTTCCCCGGAGAAAAACACTTTTTTACACCCTCTACATATTGACTCTCTGGCTGGCGCATTTTGTTTTAACTTACAGTGAAATGGCACCATCTATGGAAAATATTAGCTCAATAGACTTGTACTCGTACATAAACATGTAAAGGACAAATCTAAACAAAACTTTCAGGCAAGTTCAGGATCCATAGTGTAACCCTAAGGTTTTGCATCTTTGACAATATTCACATAAAGTTAATCAATTTCTGCAAAATTTTGTCTGTGATCAGCTGAGCTCACGTCCTGCTCCACAATATAACCACAGAAGGAAATATTTTCAACAATGAGCCCCTAAAAAGTAGCCAATTTCCTTGATACAAGTACACTATATAATAAGAGGAAATAGGTAACGTTAGCATGCTATCTTGAAGTGGTGAGGACAGTGACAGTAGTAATAAATTGAGGTTGTTCATTTTTGTACTGGGTTAAGTGGATTTTTGATTTTCACTGGAAGATAGCCTTCCGAGATCAAGTTAAAATAAATTTGAGCATTAAGTATCACATTATTGAACGTGACTAGCTCTTCCCTTTTAATGTTTATTACTGCTTTCTGCCAGGAATTCTGAGAAAAAAGTTCTAATTCTGACTTTAATCTGAGAAAAAAGGTGATAAAATCTGACTTACATCTGAGACAAAAGTTTTTGTTTTTTTTTATTGATACAATTCTGAGGAAAAAGATTTTTTTCCCCTTCAGAATTCTCAATCTTTAAGCCCTCTGACTCTGAATTCTGACTTTTTTTAACAGAATGCTTTCTTTTTTTAATCCTCCTCCGTAGCCTCAGACTTGGGTTTAGAACTGTTTTCATCTGCCAGGAGGAGGCGCTGTTTAGATATAAAGATTATATCTTAAGAACGATAGGACACAATAACAAGAAATATGAACACAAATGAACAGTGTAGAAATTTATTATCCTGATTGATTCTCCCCAATTTTATGAAATTCAAAACAGAAAACATTAATTTTGATACTAATGATATCCAACACAACTACAGCCTTGTGTCTCCTCGTGTTCATCTCTCTTCTGTTGTTTTGGAAAAAACCCACAATGCCTCCCCATATAGATGACCATGTATACAAGCAGACATATGAACACACAAGGTTCAGTGTATACTGTCCCAGCTGTCTCTTTCTCTGCCGCTACAGTAAGAGAATCCCTCTGGCCGGCGCTCTCCCTCACTCCATCAATCTCTCTCCGTTTGACACAAGTTATGTCCACCTGTTCTCCCAAAGTCCATAGGCAGGAACCCAGTGGCTCAATCTCAAAGTGTGAGTACAGGTTTGGGCCAGTGGACACAGAATGTGTTCAGTCACGTTGCACATATGCATTCATGTTACATAGAAATAACCATTAAAATGTCATGAAGGCTGAAGGCCTCAAATGATCAAGTAGTTTTGGCTTTCTGTATGTTTCTCACCATCATTGTCCTATTGTGACTGGATAAAAGTTATAGGTATTGTTCCATCTGACAAGGGATTGTCAGGTTTGTTTCCCGCAACGGAACGATTTGTTTGAGTTGATCTGTAGTATGTTACATGTTATATTACATGTTATATGTTATGTGTACTCAACATGCACTCCACTAATTGTTCAGAGACAAAGGGTTCTGCTGTTGATATAAGCATTCTGCTTCCATGGTTTTGTTTGGTATGATATGACTAAGAAACAATCCTAATTGTGTTTTTGTTCATACTGTAAACTTCTTCCTGCTTTGACATTGTCAGTCCTGTATACCTGAGACATTTATATATGTATATGTTAGTAACATAGTAACAAATTGTCCCTCAATTAGAAGGAAATGGTTTGATTATTGTCCAAAATGGATATAGACACAGACAGCAACACACACATGCAGACATGGTTTGAGATATAATATATTAGTCTACATATGTGAACACTTTCCATACAGGGCAATGGAAATCAAACTGCAATTAATGCATAAACAATTGGAGGGACGCTGTACTTTCCACTATTGTTTTGGCCTTCACATGTTGCAGAGTTCTAATCGTGCCTCCACACATATCAGTATTCTTCAACTCTTTGGAACAAAATGCAGATGAATCATTTTGTAAATCTTCACTTAACATTATGTTGCTATCTACATCACTTAATATATTAGCGTTAGCACACATTTCTTGCCACTCACAGTAAGTATTGATTGACATGACCTGGAATTCAGAATAAAATAAAAATATGACTGTTCCTACAGTTGATGAAACTTTCAAAACTGCAACACATACTTGATAACTGATTCATATTTGGGTACACACCACTTCAGAGTGTATTAATAATTTAACTGAAACACTGAAAAGTTAGCCAGACGTTTGCATTGTTAGCTGGATCACGCCTGACAGCATGGAGAACTAAATAAATAGGGCTTACCCTTTTCTCTTTACCCACTGCTTAAGTACCCTTGAGCACTAAAACACTAAAGCTCACTGCTACTACTCCATGGCACTAATCAGCATATCAAATCAACAGATCAGACTGTGGTTACACTGGGCTGATGCCCGGAGGGACGTGCAAATGCGGAGCCAAGCATAGATTCTCATGGGAGCAACCCTGGATGAATAAATTCTTAATAAGCACAGTTTACCAAATTACATCTAATTTACTGCATAGGTTCTCTTTGTACAACTCTGTGTAATTCAGTTTGGATTTGGGGAAGCTTGTGTTGCAGTTGTGTGAAGACAGAAAGTTTCGTTTTACTTTACTCTGACTCTTGCTTTGCTTTATTGTGGCCACACAAGCATTCTTCAAGCCGTTAATGGTGAAGAATGCTAAATGTCTGTTACACATCAAGAATAGGTCCAAAACACACACACACACCTTATCATTTTTTGTTTGTTTATTTGTTTTTACTTAGCCCTAATTCATTTCCATATGATTTAGGCCCAAAGATGGTCAAATAAACTTATACAGTACTAGTTTTTCAACCATTCTACATATATCCACCGATCCTCTCCATTCACACCTACAAGCAAACCTGTGTGCATTTGAACTGTGAAAGGAAACAGCGGTGGACAGAGAACATACACGTAAATATGTAAAGGCCAAGTCAGATTCAATCACAGGGCGATCTTGATTGCTCACTGAGCTACCTAGCTGCACACGCCCAACCTTTTAGTCCATGCGAGTGATGACAGCTTAGCTCTTCTGTTCCCTTGAAGTGAGAAAGTCCTGCGCTCAGCTTCCAGCTCTTTATGGGCCATAGTTACTATTCAACCATCCATTGTCTACACCAGTCTACCAATAAACTTGATAGCTAGTTAGTAGATTTTGATTACAAAAAGTCCTCAGTCCTGCAGGGTATTCACTAATACTGATGTTGTGAAAATAGCTCAGCCATAGTCCGAACGTGAGAGAGGCAGCAGACATTGCTCAGGATTTAAATAGAATAGTGAGAAGTTGTCCCATTATGGAGAAAATTGTATATTGCTGCAATCAACAAACAAAGCTGGAATGACTTCATAGTTAATTTAATGTGTAAACCATGTTTATATTTGCAGATAAACATCTATATCTTTTTATGTTAAGAGACTGACCATTAATTCCTAATTTTTTTCTTTCAGTTGTGGGATTTGAACCCAAGATCCTCTGAACTCTTGACCTTTAGGCTAAAGATTCAAAATCCTTTTAACATTGTATTTCAAAACCTTTTCTCTTTTTTCATTGTGGCCATAGATTACCTGTCCAACCAGATTTGTTCGTCTTCACACTTCACCAATCATTCTTCATCCCTTTCTTCCTCCCAACCATTTTTTTGCTAGCCTGCACCATTAACACACACACACACACACACACAAACACAAACACCCTAAGGCCCAGTGAAGCTAATGTTTGTGAGATTCAAGCAGGAAATGGGGTGGGGCGGTGGTGGTGGTGGGGGTGAGGGTGTAGGGGGTTCAAGGTGGGTCTGCTATCAGGTTACCTGTCCAGGTAAGTCTGTGTTTGTTTAGTGCTACCTCCCAGGAGTGCGAAGGTCCATGTTAAGCCACACAGAAACCCCTGTGTGTGTGTATGTGTGTGTGCGCTCAGTTTCAGTGTGTGAGGTGCTGTTGATGTTTCAAGGAGGTGATACTTTATCTGACTATTGTGGAAAACTCTGTAGCTTCTTCCTCTCACACACACAGCAGCTGCCCATTCTGGACTAGAACATCACCTCAAGGCTAACACACACACACAAATATTAGGCAACTTCATGAATCTGTTATAAAACGATAAAAGAAGTCTAACACACGCACACACATTAAAACACAAACACATTCCTCGGGCTGCAGAGGACTGAGCAGCTCAGGAGGATGAGTTTGGAATGTATTTTCTCTCTCTTTTCTCTCTCGCACACACACACACACACACACGACATGTGCCACTTACAGATCAGGAAATATCATGGCAGCTGGGGCATCAGAGCAGAAAGAACGGCTGTCATTTTAAAAATACATTTATAGCAATTGATGGGCTCCACCTATTGTCCCAGAGTTGCCAGTGTGATGTTGGCAGCTTTCAGTGCCTTTGAGAAATATACACAGACAGCTGAGCCGCTTTGATATTGAGATGAATTGGAAGAAAATGTGATTTTGTTTGGAAGTCAATCTGGTCAAAGTAACGCAAAATGAATCAGTTGAGAGTGCGTATAATTTAGGGCGTTATTCCTACCGTTCAGGTTTTTGGTACATTAAAGCCAGTTGGTTGTTTTAAAGGGTCGGGGTTAACACACTGAAAAACAGATTTCCGATAAGACTGAACCTGAACCTGTAATCCTGGTAATACACTGGAAGCGGCTGATATTAATAATCTGAAGTCAATAACTCAAAATTTCCTGTTTATAATGTTTAAATATTTAGATTGTATTTATTTTCTTACAGTGTGAGACACGCATTGCATATTGGTCCATTGTAAATTCTTTTACCTATTGATTTCTTATTAAAAGAATATTATTGTGCCAGACATTTTCGTTTTTTACGAGCTCAAAGTTTGATTTATATCATAAAATGACAAACAATTCAGTGAATTTGGCTGTAAAATGACTTGAAACTTTTTAAATTGATGCAAAGAAAGAAAGAAAGAAAGAAGGAAAGAAAGAAAGAAACTTCTTTGTCTTTGTCACTCGTGATTGAAAGGCCTGGTGTCAAGTGAACTCGAGGTAAACAAACCTCCATAAAAGTCAGAGGTTTTCGACCCCCACCAGGATTTGGTTGAGCTCACAGCTTGACAGTTCTGGCAGTCAGACTCTGTATAACAGAAACCACAGCTGTGTTTCCACCAAACTCTGTCCCTCTGCCTAAACACAGCAACATCTGGGTGCTTAGCTATGGGCTATGACAGGCAGATCAACCATTTTAATGATTTTTTAATGCAACCTGTTACTGGGTTTGTTGATGCATTTACTGGGCGGCAGTGTTTGTGTTTTCATCTCATATTCAGTTATTGTCCATAGTGGCATTCCAGCCTGCACACAAATACAATCAAAAACATATGAATGCACTGTTCAACTTATATGGGACCTTTTAGGCAGATAACGTTTCAAAATCAGCACCAACAGCTAAACTGCTTCATGTGAGATGGCACAACAACACAAAAAACAAACCTCTCAAACTGAGCAACTACCACAAGAAACTTCAATTTAGAGCTGCACAAACACTCCTGAACTTCAACAAACATACAAAAACTTCACCAAATCACTGTCTTACCTTGGCAATGTTTCTTATAGTTACAAATGCACACTAAAAACCAAAACAACAGAGAAAACAATGTCAGTAGCTTGTGTTAGCTAATTGTCTTAGCCTTTGAAAACATTAGCTATCGTTACACAAGCTAATTTCTCTGTGTTTACGCTTGGTGGTGATTGAAAATGATTTCTTTTCCTATCATTTGTACAGTTAGGAATAAAACAAGGTAAATTTAGTTACTCACCATGTAACATGGAGGAGCTAAAACCTGCCATTCTTCTTGGGGCCTGGCTACGTCCTGCAAGCCCAGGCAAATTCTCTCATCTCATCTTCAGAAGTGTTGCATGCTGCAAAGTCAAAGACATGAAATTTTGGACTACTTGTTGTCCACTCACAAATACAAAGAGTAAAGAAAGAAATGAATATTTTAGCCAGATTCTTTGCAGGTAAAACATTGTTAATGAATAAAAAAAAAGTTTGTGTACAGAAAAATAATCCTGAATAACTTTTCCTAAGAGTCATAATTAATGACTAAAACCTAAACACACACTATCCACAGGTAACTGTAACTCTGAGAACAATTAATAATACCACAGCAATTATTAAACACAACTAATGCTAAACATGAACTTGTTACGACCCCAATGCATTCTGGGAAATTCCAGCACAATATCCCCCAACAGCATACATATATAAAGACAGGACCAAATAAAGGATAAAGACACAAAAATTATTGCGAGCACATGCAAAAGAATACTTCAAATACATTCTCTGTCATATAAACTGATTATGATTAATCACAGAAGAAATCTAGAATGCATAATTACATTTATATATTTAGCAGGTGCTTTTACCTCAAGCAGATTACAAGTCACCCATTCAACAGCAGAGGTATCCATGCACGGCACCATTCTGCTCTCTGGGGGCAGACCCATTGAGACAAACCAGGAGCATCAGGGGATTGAACCAGCAACCTTTAAATCAAAGATCACCCTACCTACTGACCCACGCCAACCCCCCCCCAACTTCAGAATAGATGTTACTGAAGTGACTGACTAGTTATTTTACTTCCACAACCCTGCTCTTCAATGCAATACAATGTCTTCCTCTTGCTCTCTTTCTGTGCATTATTTGAAACAAATGTCCGTCATTCTTTCCCTCTCTCCCTCTATTCTTCCTTCCACCCAAAGGAACTGTAGCAAACCGTGTCTGAAGTGTGTGGAATGCTGCAGAACAGAGCAGCAGGATTCACTCTGCATTGTTAAAGGGCTGTTCCACTCCATCTCTCCTGTAAACACAAGTCCGCCGAGGAGACACCTGATAGTTTCACTTAGCTGTGATCTACCTGCTCTGAGCACAGAGATCATAGAGGAGGGTTTGGAGAGATAAAGGTCTACACAAGGACCCAAAAGGAGCAGTTGGGGATTTATTTTGTTTTGAAAAGCTGTTGAACTTTTTGTCAGGTGACAGGACGGGTACATACCAGAGCTCCTTACTTTAGTGAGATATTGTCTTTTTTTCCTTAACTTGTTTTATGGGCAACACAGTGGCAGGTGGTAAGCCCTGTTACCTCACAGCAAGAAGGTCCTGGGTTTGAGTCCCAAGCTGACCATGGTCTTTTCTGTGGAATTAGTATGCTCTACCGTTGTCTGCGTGGGTTTACTCCGGGCACTCCACTTTCCTCCCACCACCAAAGTAACTTGGGTTAAATGGAGTATCTAAATCAACCATAGGTGTGAATGGGAGTGTGACTAAGACGTCTGTCAATGTGTCAGTCTTGTGATAGACCTGTCCATGATGTACCCTGCCTTTCGCCCGATGACCGCTGGGATAGTATCAATGCCTGAAACAAATTGCAATCAAGATAATATGTGGTTGCTGAAATTATACACACACATTTATCTGCTGAATTCATTCTACATACAACCCCTCATCCTGCCTTTAATCTGTACGTAAATCGACTATGAACTATAGTAACATCCCTCCCATCAAATGCATATCTGATATACATAAACAATGATTCAACATTACAGCACATGACTGTCCTTACATATTCCATTGCTATCTTTAAAATGGTAATTTTGGTGTAATAAGACTTCTGAATGGCCTCAGCAGACCTTTGCTGCCCTCTGTGAATTCTTCAGAGACACTAGGAGTTTCTCTCTACAGACTCTGTAAAAGTTTTCAGCTTCAACATTCATGTCAACTAATGTGAAAAATGCATGAGGCTCGTGTGAGGCAGGCAGCCACTCGGTTTGTTTGAGCGATGGGAATGAATGTGGAGTTAACATGGAGTTAATGTGGAGTGCCTGCACGATGAATGTGGTAGCAAGTTGCTCTGGAGCGCAGAGGAATTAACGGGCTTCACATTCCTGAGTGAGCTTTAGAGACGGAGAGCGAGAGAGAGAGACAGAGAGAGGGGGAAAGAGAGGGCGAGAGAGAGAGAGAGAGAGGGGGAGAGAGAGAGAGATGCAGGATGACATGACTACTGATTTCAGAAGATAATGCATCTAATGAAGACATAATAAATACTTGAAGAAAACACTTAAGACCATGGAATAACACTGCATTGTCAATAAATAACATCATTACTAAAAAATATTCTATTAATCTTTTTTTTTCCTTTGGTGCTGGTGTGGCAGTCACTACTGGGAAACTGAATAACGGTCCTCATTGAATGTATCTGATCATACAGGCCACTATGATTTCTAACTTGTATGACTGATCTATATGATGTGTCTAATATACTTTATCCTGAAACATATGACAGGATAAAGTTTCATATGACACAACTTGGATTCTATCAAATTCAAAGCTTGACTTAGTAATCAAGGGCTAATTCTGGTCTATGTCTGTATGCAGCCTGCTTTAGACTGTAAAAATGATAAATGTTCATTATTTTCAATGGAAAAAAGACATACTTAAAAATTAATAATCAAATTAATCTTGAGACCATATTAATTTGTTTCTACGATCTACAGCATTTATTTGAATGGAAAAATGGAACATTTGTATCTCATGATTGTCCATCGTTATGTTTATTGCATACTTAAGGTTCTCTTGCAATACTGCAACTATATGGGAAAGACAGCAGAATGAAAACCCACTGAATCCTGGAAATCTTCCTGAAGTAACAACATTAAAATGCACAAAGAGAAGTGCTTCAGCTACACAATTCATGTACAACAGTGGTGACAATCGTCTGAAATGAATGAATGAATGCGCTCCTTCCCTCACTGCTCTGATTAAAGAGCAGCTCTTGTCCTTAACCTCAGCCCTGTATTTCACATGCCAATTAGCACAGCTTCATACCTTCCAAAAAGCTGAATTAACTCTCACGTTTTTGTGAACATCAAGCTGTTGTTTTTAACACTTCAGAGAGTAATAAGAGAAAGAGACTGTGTACGTGTGTGTGTGTGTGTGTATCTGTGCGTGTGAGAGAGACAGAGAGCACCTCTCCACCCCTCTTTTGTCCATCAACGCACAAGTCAAACGTTGATATTAATCTACAGCTGTCTTGCTCTCAGCTGAAACAAATAGACATGTCTGTGCACACACTAATTTGCGCAGACACATACACACACGGACACATACACACACAGTGCACGCATGCGTACACTAAAGAGCTTCTGAGAAACAGAACATATGGTGGAATGGACCGTCTTTTGTCTGGTCTCTTTCTGTCTTTTTTTGCATCTATATAAAATAATAATAAAATATTTTGTTTTCTGTTACAGCGACAATATATCAGCCAGCAAATCATGAACCATTTTGATTTTCTTTTGCAGAGAATAAAATATATATATATAATAAAAGCGCAAAGGATGATTAAGTATACTACTTTATTTCAATTATATAAATTTGGTTTGCGTGTCAAATGCAATAAAGTTCACATTCATCTCTTGTGAAAAGAGTGCCTGGTAAATGTACAACCACCCTCCTACCTACAGTTAGTGGATACGGGGAATAGCAATACATGGTCATGTGATGAATGCCATGAGATAGATACACAAATTGTAAACAAGGATTACTTGACTTCATTTATGGCAGATGATGATGAATCTACTTGGCACAGTCAGGCAGTGGAGCTGTGAGGATTGAAATAAGATTGAAATCATCTGAAAAGCATCTGGGAGTTAAGGGACAACACGGTTAGGAAATGAATGAATCACTAACAGGATGAGCAACCATCAGAATGGTACAGCATCTAATTGGTTGTGGAGGTTATCAGGTTGCTAATCGCCTATGGGCAAGAAGGAAAAGATCTGAATGATAGATAACCTCAATGTATTTCAGATCTTCCAGCCATGCTGGGTGAAAGTCCGATTTTCTGTGATCACGTCACTTGACGACTGCGCTGTTCTTCTTCTGTTTCTTCTCCACACTTGACAACTCACCTCAAATCATGTTGGTAGATAGTATTTCTTCACTCAGATTTCCACAACATCCTGGGTTTTCTGGGTTTTGGAAGACATTTTTATGAAAGAAATTAAGTTTTACGCTTCGCTGAAAACAGACGAGCAAGGTAGAAAGTCAGAAGAATGAAAGAAAGGCTGGATATTTTCACAGTAACATCACTACAGTTGAACAACTGCCCAAAGCCTTGGGTACAAGATTATATCTTCGCCATTTGGTGCCATGAGATGAGCCAGCTGCAATAGATGTTTCTGTAATGAAAGACACTGTACTGTGTGATGGTTGTACTGCTGCTTACACCATTACCACACAGGATGTAGATGAAGTAAATTGCCTGAGACGCTGCATCACAAATTAAATCCCACTGGGAGCATTTTCAAATTGTGACATTATTGTGAACAAATCACAATCACAGACAGCATCTGGCCACGAAAAATGGAGACAGTGCCTGGAAAATATGAACATCTGGTCACTTTAGTGTTTGCCTCCAAAAATCTCTGTCCCCCACACTTCATTCAACCCAGTTAGCTGGCTAGCTAATGTTGACACTAGCAAACATCAGCACTAACTCTGCAGCTCGCTAATGCGAGCTATTTCCACTGATCAATGTCAGATAATATCAAGTGCAACTCCCCTTTGCCTGCATATAATGGAAAGCTGGACACATTTCAACAAACGCGACTACACATATTTTAAAACTGCATCGCATATTTACTGAGATATAAACATAATGGCATTAATGTGTCAGAGGTGATAATTTATGGTCTTAATCACATTGTAAATTTATAAATGTAGTAGTTTAGTAGAAGTTTTTTTGTTTTGTCTAAACTTACGTAAATCCTTCCTTTAATCATATAAAACAGGCTGCTCGGACACCAGACTGATCAGGCTTTTACTGAGTGGGGCTAATGTTTGAAGATGTGACATCATACATAACAAACGATTTCATTGGTCAAGCGTGTAGTTTCGCGGGTGGATTTCCGGATGTGACAGAGTGGTTGTGGAGTTTTTTCTGCAGCACTTAAGTTCCGTTGCCGGTGTGAAAGCTTCCATTATAATGTATGAAATAAAATATAAAATATAAATGTATAACTTTCCAAATTCGCACTTGGTTTTAAGCTGCCTTTACGTCCTGGGTAAAATAAGACAGAAGTAACTCTGCTATCTCACTCCAACGGCAACACGAACACTTCAAATGCATCAAATTAAATCGTATTAAATAGACAAATAAAAAGGTGCACTTAAAAAATAAAAGCTAAAAGCAGTTCTCCAAAACAATAAATAATGACCCAAAAACCGTATTGCACTCAAAGGAAACACACAGTTAACGCTATGACCATATTTATTCCCTTAACCAATGATGTCATCATAGGGGATCTGCCACGGAGTGGATCCTGTGACCCTGTTGGCCTCAAGTATGATTTGATGAACTTCATCTTAGAAAAGTCCCGCTCTGCTCCAGCTGCCGTCGCTGGAAGGGAGGTACAGTACTTAGACAGTTTACTTGTATAGCATATTTGTATTTGTCCTGTTGTCATACAATAAAAAATGATAGAATCCGTGGAGTTTAACGAATCCACGCACGCGTGTGTGTGTGTGTGTAAACACTAAGGAGAAGTATGTCGATACACTTTACAACCTACTGTTACGTGTTGTTGATGTGTGCTGGAGGCTTAAACAGTACAATAGGAGGGGCCACGACACGGACAGCACAGGGCGCCCATTCCGACGAAGTTAAATGCCCAATATAGGGACATGACGTCACTGACGCGCAGATGAGTTATAGAAGACACACGCTGCCCATGTTGCCCAGGCCAGGATCGGCCTCTGAGAACTGACTGAGACCGACAATAAATAACGTGGTGTACTTGTATCAAAGATGTCAGCTCTTTGACACCAGGTAACCTCTCTGTATAAGCTGACATTTATGCTGCATCATTGACAGTCATGGTTCATCCTCAGCAGCATCTGTTGTCATCACATTCTAGGCCATCAGCGTTTTTATGAAATAGTGACTGGACGAGCGGTTGTACAACCAATAAGGATGACTCCACAGAAAGTGATGTTTTATGTTTATTTGATCACTCGTCTGTCAGTGTGTTGCTTCGTGTCATGTCTTACACCTATCACTACTTATCACATATGTCTCTCCCAACACTACACAATGTTTTGGGCATTTTCCCCCCCGAATGCTCAAGTCAGATAGTGGCATTACTTTATAGTTGTACAGCAAATACATACAAAGACACTGGAACGACATCAACAGAACCAATACTTTAAGCAATATATTAATATATTCACATAGAACACTGCATGCTGTGACGTCTGATATGTACATTATGGAGCAGGAAGAAATGACATCATACCTTAAGGTTGCACATGGATTGTCAGATGCAGCTTCACTCATGTAGGTTTGGGTTTTTTTCACATACAACCATAAACACAACTGTATTACTACACTGAAGAGGACATTCACTGTCCACGTGTGTACCCTGTAAATTGGGTACCAAGTTAAAGCTCGATGTTCCCATGGGAAAGCTGGATGCCGCAGAAGATGCTGTTTTGTCATCATCTTAGCTCTAATTATAACCCAATGAAGGACAGGTTTTCATTATTCTTATATCCTGATGATAAAAATTTGTCCCTTGTTATGTATAGAAATAGACAGTGCATACATACACACTCATAAATTACTATTTGACAGTGTGTGTGTGTGTGTGTGTCCATGTCCTTTGCTCTCTTTACTTAGATATATCACAGCAGTTGTCCCAGGAGGACAGAATCCAGCTCTCACTAAATGCGCCTTTTATTAAGTTCATAGGCCTGGCTTGAACACTGCACAGTGGAAAGGTGTGTGTGTGTGTGTGTGTGTGTGTGTGTTCAGTAAGTTGAAGAGCAGTTGTCGTTGACAGCTGCAGAGGAGCAGAGAGAGAGTCAAGTGGCCTCAAATACCCGTTGTTCTCTTCATTCATCCAACTGGACTCTCTCACTCTCTCTCACTCTGTGAGGTTCACATTTCTTTCTTTTTTTTTTGACACACCCGTGGTGATGTATTGTTTTTAAATTTCTGCTTTCCCCATGAAATACAGTCTAAGTCCAGACAGACTTCTGTTCCATTAGCTTTCATTGCAGAATGTATTTTCTTATGGTTTCTTTCATCACACTTTCCGGAAAGCTGAAATGTTTCCATGGAATTTTCTGTCGTTATTCTAAGATAAATTGTTATCTAGTGGACAGTAATATTTTTAACAATGGACGTTCTGATCGAGATTACTACAACCTCATATACTTCATCCAAATTGGGTTTTTTTGACATTTTCTTACATCCAGCTATTCATTGTGCACTTATACTAAAGGTGTTCTACATTAAGATATGAAAAGCATTATCACAGCTTCCCTTTAATGGTGCCATATAATCTTTTGTATAGGGCTTTCTTTTGTGTTTTGCTCAATTGAGAAAAGATTTGAACAGCTTCTTGTCACTTTGACAAAATGGGATCTGAAGTTGAAAATGCTTTTCACCTACGGTATTACTGTTCAGAGGAATGATACATCTGTCAGTAAAAATAATTAATGGCCCTCTGACATGGTATTTGGAGCTGTTTGGGAGTTCAGTAGTCCTTCATTACTACTGCATAAGGATTTTGTCCCAGTGCTTTAACCCAGCATATAAAATTAGCGCCTGCCTTGAGCTCAGTAGTTTACAACAAACCAAAGATTATGGAACTGGGTCCATTTAAATTATGATCAATTTCACTTTTTTAGTTGCTGTGACAAGCGATCAGTTTTTTTAAGGTGCATAAGCCTGATTTAGGTAAACAATTTCTGTTCTACCTTCACACTGAGACTCTGTACATACTGTACCAAACACGAGCATAGGCTGTGCGCCAGTTAACATGGTGCTTGCTTGAAATCAAAATATTTGTAGCCTTATCCAGTTAAAATTATAAGGTGTTCAAATTCAACTCTCAGCTTTTCACAAATAGTGATGAAACAAACCCTGTATGAGTAAAAACAGTGTTTGAATATAGTGTTTCTTATTGGTTCAGAAGCATGGAGATAAGATTGCTAATGTCATCAAAATATTCATCTTCTTAACCACAGTATTGTCGGTCTGTTAATCAAATCTGGCCTGTGACATATTTTTATATTGAATACATGTTGATGACAGTCAGCATGAACACAGACAACAGTCATCAATCAGTTGGTGAACTGTTTAACTGTTTTTGGTTCACGGTTGATATGAAATCCAGATGACAATGCCCTTTTAATTTTTTATTTTTTTTATCCCATGACAGTCTGTCCATGTGTATTTTGATTCTCCATTTCAAGGAGAAAACTGTTTTTGTATAAATTCCAATCTATCCTAAAATACCAAATGTGATTTTTTTTTTCAGTCAAGAGCAGTCAAGAATCAAGTGGCATTTTTATTTAATTCTAGTGCAGTGGTCATCATTATTCTGCATCTTTCAAGAAAATTCCTGAAACAAGAGAAAATGTATCATGAACAAAAAGAATGAATTCAAAGCATTGGCAGATTTTTTTAAAAACATACTGTTCTGCCATGTATTGATTACTCTATATTACCAAAATGTTGTTTGGGTTGTTACTGACTCTTATAAGGCAAAAAATCTAAGTACAATTTAGAATCAAAGTTGTAATAAGAGCCTTAGAAGATTTGTCCAAAGTCATTAAAAAATAATCTTCTTTACTTGCCAATGACACTGTTTTTGTCTACTTACTGCATTACTACTCCCCCTCCCCCCACCCTTTTAAGATAACTGGTATTCATTTGTCTTGGTATGTTGCTTGACTGTGTTTCAGTTAGAGCTGAATAGGAACAAAGTCTGTTGAATGACTGACACATTAATATCTCAACCAGCTGTTCTTTGTTTATTTCAAGAATCAGACCAATCATTTTGTCTTCAAAGTCAAAAAATCTGCCAGTGTAGTGACGTTCTTTTCACCTCTTTTTCGTCTCCTCTTTTAACTTCTGTCAGGAATTTTCTAGAAGTAAGCATCAGAATCTTTGGAACAAGACAAAATACAGCATATTGCTGTGCTAGAATCGAGGAACTGTCGAAACGGCCTTCCACGTTTGACTGATAATGGAAAATGTCACCATAGATTATGGAATATTTCATTCAGTTTGGGTCTAGTTTTTTTGGGGGGGAGGTTGGGTTCTGCAATGTGTGAACTTAAGTGGTGACTCTGTTTCTGCAAGTGCTATCTGTCAAATTCTTGCTTGGCGGCCTCCCTCACACCAAAACCGCCTTCACTCGAGCCATAACACTCTCCCAGTGTCTGCAGCCCAGTTGTCCCAGTGAGGCAAGTCTTGCCAAGTCCTTCAAGCTCTTGTCTTTGCAGTCTGACAACATATGTCTCTGTCTGTCTGTCCCCAGACTTTTCCAGTTCAGGAATGTCGTCTGTTCCAGAAGCACAAAGAGTCTTGTCTTTGTCCATATCCCTGGTGCTTCAGTTCCGTCTCTATTGCGAGTCCACTTTTGTTTGCACGCTCAGTTTATATCCACATTATCGGCGTTCAACTCAGCAGGGCTGCGTTACTGCTGTACAGTCCACCGTAACACAGAGCTGCAAGCAGACCAAAAGCTGTTACGGCACAGAACCGCTGTCTGATACGTTCTGTCTGTGGATGTGTCAGTGTCTCTGTCAGTGATTCCTTCAGAGCAGAGCAAAGCAGGAGTGGGGGAAAGAGGCTACAGAGTGGCCTGGAGAGGAAGGAGAGAAGGGGGAAGAGTCCTCAGCAGTCTCTAAAACCAGTACAAATCCTTGCTCTTATCCTGTGCCTGCAGACCTGAGGGCAGAAAAGAGGGAAAAGAAAAGGCAGCGGAGGAGGAGGACAACAGAAAGAAAGGGAAGATTAGGAGAAGAGAGGCCAATGACTGCTTGATAAAAGCAGGAGGAAATGCCTGAGGCAGCGAAGAGATGAAGGCAAGGCGGCAGCAGAAAGGAAGCTGACAGATGATGTTAAGGTGCTGACTGACACTTTGTTGGTTTGAACCTATTGTGCTAAGTTGATCTGAGCAGGGAAAAAGATCTGTGTTCATTTAATTCAGATTTTCAGCTTCCAGTTAATTTTGTCGAGAACTTTTCATGAATGAAAACATTGACCTCTGTCTTAGAAAAAGGAAGTTCTTCTGTTCGTTTTCCACTTCACGTTTTAGGTCAAATCCTGCTCGAGTTTTAGGATTAAAGTGTAGGTCAACCACGTGCCAGAATCGATGGGTTTTCATTCTAACCAAACACTGCAGCAGCTCATTTATTCTTTAGTTCCTCATCTGGAATAATGTGTTGTTTCATAGTGTAATTCTCAGTCTGACAAGTTTAACATCTAAAACCCTGACCTGCTGTACAAGATTTATTATGACTTTGTAACTCAACTACTTCAGCTTTTGCATGCACTGCTTGACGTACAGACAGAATAGGTCAGCTGATTAAATTTTCATCAACAGAATGACGGTCATGAAAAAATGCAGACATCATGAGAATAAGCTGAACGGTTACACAAAAGGTCTTTGGTTAGAATGTAAACTTGCCCGTGAATTGAAAACCTCTACACTGGATAACACACTCGGGGTTGGTTTGTCATACTTTTGAATAACGGCGGGTACCTGCGTCCATGTTGAGTCCAATCTCGGCTCCAGCTCCAGTGAAGGCCCCACTCCAGGCTGACCCAGTCCCCGACTCCCCTTTCCCCCCCAACTCACAGGGTGAGGCACTGGGTCCCGGTACCGAGCTCCCAGAAGTTAAACGGTGGTGAGAGCGCACCGATGGCACCAGCAGCGAGCTGTAGCGCGGGTCAAACGCACTGCCATACATCTCGTGCATTCCCGCACGTGGGTAAGCCGAGCTCTGGGTGCCTATAGGGCCACCTAGCGAGTAAGGATGGTGGTGGTGATGATGGTGGTGATGATGGGGTGGGTGCCAAGCATCAGGGCTGGGTTGGTGAAGGTGGCTGTGCAGAGAGGCAGATGAGTAGGGGTCCCCAGGGAAAGAGAGCTCAGTGTGGGGCGCAGACAGAGCACTGCCCAGGGTGGAGGAGACGGACGGCTGGAAGGAGCTGTTCCAGAAAGAAGGAGGGAAATTTCTCTGGCTCATTGGGTACAAGCCATCTGTAAGGAGAGAGAGAGAGACAATGTTACTTTTTAAGGAAATGGACAGTGTCGGGATTAGCTAGCCACAATACGATTCTAACTTAACGAGTGTTTTCAGTAGCTTGACAGTAGGCTATTTTCAAAACAATGTAACCTTTCCAGTAACTTGTTATTTTCCACAAATAGCTGTGCAGTTTGGCAAAAGCTACATCATTACTTGGCTCCCTTCATAACACAAATGCATTGTTCTGTAACAAAATTGGTCTTTTTTTCTTTTTTTTTGCAACCTTATTCATGTTCACATAGACATCAGTGTAAACATTTGGTTTACAAAAAATAGGTTATTTTTGAAATCACATTCTCCACACATTTAGATGATTTGCATTGAAAGTACAACAGCTTAAGTATTTAATATTGCCCCGGTCTCCGACTTTTTCTTGAGCAGCTAGTATAGCTAAGTACTTTATTAACAGAGTCACTTGCCTGCGGCTTAACTACTTTAAACTAAGAGTAACTTTGAAATGGAACATGGAAATGTATATTCTGTATCTTCTCAATACTTTATTTGTTTAATATAAAACAAAAACTAATTGTGTGATCAGCATTTGGACTTACAAATATTAAATGTCAGATAACAACTCATCTATTCTTCAATAACCATATTAAGCCTGCAGCTGCAAATATTTAATTTTTTTTTTTTATGATATCGAGTAAGAATAAATTTTACTTTTTAGCCTAGCCGAGGTCATGTAAAAAAGGATCTGTCTAGCTGTAATTTTAACAGATGTGCAGCTGCAATAAAATAAAAAATTACATTGGTCTGATTTTATGAAAACAAGCATTTTTAAGGTTTAAGGACGACACAACATTATAAAAATATACAACTTTCTGTGTATTTTAAAGATATAATTATTCTTAAAATGAGTGGGAAGTTACTTTTCAAGTATATCAAAAATGATAAATATCAATCGGCTAAGCTAAATCAGGAACGTGTGCCAGGTACTTAAAACTACAACGACAAAGGAAGAGTAAACATTTGAATGTTCATGAATTTAAACTAGATTTTGTTAGCTCTTGATAAGATGGGTTTTTTCATAGTCGTAATTCCAGCATTTTTTAAATTCTGTAGCCGACCAAGAGCAGATGAAGGAACCATTATCTAAAAAGAAAATTCTCTTCAACACAGCAGACTGTTTGTAACAACAAATTCCACACAGAAAATGAGTGACAAACTTTTACCATCTAATTTTTTTTTAATAATTCAGACCCTTTATACTTTTGTGAAAAAGTGCAGTACCGTAAACAATGAGCCTTATATATAACCAGACACGAAGATTTCATAACGACGTTATTCCTAAATAAAGCCAGAGCACTGAAAACGGATGACATTCTGTAAAATCATTTCTTTTTAACACAGCACATTGTGTTTTGCGCTGTGAAATTATTTACACCAATTCATTATTCATATGAACGAGATGACAATCATCTCATTAAAGACTGTATTCTGAGTCTTGGCGATGCGCACTCAAACCCATCATCGTAAAAGCTTCAACAATGCAATCCCATCAATCTTGAGTCCTTGCTTGCATCCAGCAGCTCATGTCCAAGCTGCAACAAGTGCTCTAATCCTGCTTTTCCACATTAAAATATAATGAAGTATTTTTTCACCTTCAGATAGACACTTCACATAATAATACCATGTGCAATTATTAGTCTCATTTGCAGTCGTTGCGGCATCCTGTTTCTCACCGCCTTAGAAACAGAACCCTTTTTGAGGCCTAAAACATCCTAATATGGCTCGATATACACAAATCGATATACACGCAGGTGGAGAATGAAAATTGGGCATCAGGAGATGTAGTGTCCATCTTGCTGGGGTTAAGTCTTTAATTAGAACTTAATCCTATTTGGTAAGTCTATCACTTTTCCCTCGAGTATAAACAAATATTGAACTACACATTAGGGCTTTTTTCATATAGCTGAAGGTTATTTCAAAGGCTTTGACACTCTTTTATGAATTTAATTCCAACAGGAAACTCCTACAATTTAATTACATTGCAAGGAACTTGTTGCTTTAAAACGGCACGGCACAAAATTGGAAGACGGCAGCTTCGATGTTCTTCAATGTTCAGTCATCACAATAAACCCTGCCTCAAGTGTACCATAAAAATTGGCCCTTGCAGGTCAATTCTTTTTCATAAAGTACAAAATATTAAACTCTGTCAATGCATTTTCAAAAATTCTCCTTCTATGAATTCTCCTTTCACTAGTGAAACTTTGTGGAAACACGAGCGAAAGACACTGAATCTGAACATGAGCAACAATTAAAGCAACTGAAAAACAAAAACACACAAACAAAATATGGAAACAGATTTTAAAAAATTCATGATATCTGCCAATACACAGAAAACACTGCCTGTACAACTCTGCCTGTAATAGATAAAACCCATTTAATTATAAGGGAATGCTAGCGTCCCAATATAGTTAATTAACAATGTGATACTTCTGAGTGAAAAAACTGATTCACACACACACACACACACACACACACACACACACCTCTTACGGCCTTGTGGCTGGTGGACGAGTGGTATGGTGCAGCAGGCTGGCTCAAGGCTCGGCTGAAATGTTCATCCACAACAGCGCTGATGTCACCCTGGAAGTAGGTGAAGAGGACGCAGCGGGAGCTCAGGTACTCGGCCCCTGGCGGCAGCTCCTTGTCCTCCTCTTTAATAGCCGTGGGGGCTGCGAGGCCAGGCCGGCTGCCGCTGTCAAGGGGATCTTGCATTTTGGAATACAAGGCCAGTTTCTAAAATTGAGATGAGCAGAATCAGTGTATTTGCTTTTAACAGTCTGTAGAAGAAGTCACATTTCCCTTTTGAAGCTAGGAAAGGTGATTGGCTCTCACCCTCTAGCTGGTATTAGATTATGGTGCATGCTGGTGCATAGGTGTCCCTGTGTATTCTATAAGAAAACACATAAGCTTTCTCTAAACATACATGGATGAATCCACAGGTTCATGCACCACCCGTGTCAAACTGAAGCTCCTGTTTGTACCCAGACTACACAGGGACCTTTCATGCAGGCAGCTTCCATAAACATAAACACAATGTTCTGGACTTTCTGTATGGACAAAATTGTTTCAATGATTTGCATTTTAATTTTTTAGTGAATGTTGTTTCTGTGCTAATTTTTGCTTGGCGACGGCTCTCACATATTTCTTGAGAATTGTATAGTACTTAGTTCACCATGTAGGTAAAGATAGATAGACAAACGGCCAATTTAATCTGCAGAATTACAGTTGCACACAGTTGATAAAATAATAATGTAATGATGTAAAAATAATGTACTTGCATTTTTTAAGATCAATATAGCAAATGCAAATCAAAGTGTGCCGTTCTTACCCTTCTGTATTCACCGTACATACTCTATAAATCACTCTATACCACCACTACACAGTTTGCTGTAAACATGTAGACTACCCTTGGCCTGTTTTGCTTTTCGTGACATTCTTACTGTTGCATGTGTGTGCGTGTCCCTCTTACTGGCTGCAACCATGCCTACGGTAACATGTTGCAGTAAAAAGTGCAAGTTAAAAATGAAACTTGTTTTTGCAATTTGCAAATTGCAATGTCTGTATGAAAACATGTTCACGTTCTGATGTAAATGCTTACTGGATTGGATATGTGCGCATTCCTGACTGAATAAATTGACTTTAACATACAACATCGCTACATACTTTCACATGTGGCTATTTTCCAATATGTGTCGGGCCAAAAAGCAGCATCAAGTCACTACGTACAATATGTGGAATCGATCCAACAAAAATATAATCTTCACATAAAGTCACTGCACTAAATGAACTAAATCATTTTCTTTAAAGTTTTGATTTTCTTAATGCGTCAAATAAAAGCATATGTTAAAATAGTGGAGTGGTGTGATGCGGCTCTGTGACAGACAAAGTGTGTTTTGGCACTATGTGAAATATGCCTGGATGTTGACTGATAGGTTTTAAGAGAGTGAAAAATCCATTTAACAGCTCTGGATAGGCCTCACAAAAACCTGCACGTTGACTGCCACGAATGCTGCCAATAGAAAAATTATAAGACAATTTGAATTTATTGCTAACCAGATTTGGAAACCACTAAAATCTAGATCTGTTGTAACTGTATGTTCTAAATATATGTTACACTATATATACTGTATATATATTTTAACAATAGCAATCTGTTCTCCTATATCAAATATTATATTATAGGCAGTATGTGTTTTGTCTTTTAAATAAAATTGGACACTTCTACACAATATTTCTTCACAGAGACTTTTGAAATTTGGACCCATGATACATACAACCAAAGAAGGATAATGGCACAAAAAAGTTGTCAACACTCAAAAGCTCAACACTTCACCGAATGAGAATGTTTTGATTCATGCACAATATAATGTAGGCAAACAGCTACTTATACAAGCTGCTTCAACAAATATTGGAGATATGTATATAATTACTGAGTTGATATATTGAGTTTTTTAATATATTACACACAGTTGATAGCTTGCTGATCTCTAATAAATCAGCTTTGAATAAAGTATCCAAATCTTAACAACGTTTCTACTACTAAGTACTAAGTAAGTATTTTCTTAAAGAGAATAAAAACATACAAAAAAACTCTTCATTATATCAGACTCTTAATATCTCTTGATGAGTGTTAAGGAGGAGAGTTACAGCTTAATAAAGTTAAAAACTTAGATAAATGGAATCGGTACCTGGTGGTGATAAGGGTTGTAGGAGCTAAAATAAGGCTGAGGACCAAACACCTGGTACATCACATCCAAGCAGCTCATGGCGAACAACTCACGCAGAGGCACCAAGCTTCATTTAGGGAGCAGCTGAGTGCGCGCGGAGGGAGACGGTAATCCACGCACAGCAACTGGAGAGCCTCTCTGCTGCGCTGCGCACTTTACGCACTGGACACCGGCCCTGGAGAAGTGAAACCAACTCCCTAACACACACACAAAAACACACACATACACACCCATTAACAGTTTGACCCCTCCCTCCAGCCAATCACAACAAAGCAGCGCTCCTCCTCAGCCTTGAGGGACTGTTAATTACTGGACACTTATCAGAGATAAAGCTGCAAGCGCAATATTAACACTTATTATTATTAGTAAAATAATAATAATGAAAACAATAATAATATGTTTTGGCTGGCATTATGGTTGGAATTGTGATAAGTACAGTAGAGTGATAGACAGAGAGGGGAAGGCAGAGGGAGAGGATGACATGCAGCAAAGGGCACAGGTGGGAATCGAACCTGTGCCTCTGTAGTATGTGGCATGTGCTGTACTAGCTGAGCCCCCTAGCATCATCATCATCATCATCATCATCATCATCATCATCATCATCATCATTTTTATAATCATAATGATTATTATTGTTGTTGTTCTTGTTGTTGTTATGATGATTCTAGATTTAAGTAATTTTATCCTCTTTTCTTCAACATCTCTTTGCTTGCAGCAAATAAGGGAAGATTAATGTTTTGATTGTTTGTTACAATTATTACAAACACATGATATAGATTGTGAAATACATGCAAAATATGCCAACAGAGTGCTTATGATTTTTCACTTACAGTGTGTCTGAGTCTGATATTTGCTGTGTTGTACATTTAAAGTGAAAACACCTTGGGCAGTATGAATGTGTCTGAACATGCAACATTAAGATGTGATTTCAGGGAAATATGCTTTTCATAACACACAGTTAAGAATGCTGCGATGGACTTAGCACTAATTGAGTGAGTAAACAGATCAAACCAACCAATGGGAGGAATGTAATTGCATGAACATCCACAATCCCTCAGTGACCTTCCAAACTCTAGAGGTCAACTATTTTGCTCCCAGTGAGGTTTGATTACTAAATGTCAAAGGTTACAGAGCCTCACATGCTGTAGTTTAGGAACAAGTCTAAATGTAATTTTATTCATGTTCCTCTCAGAAACATGCAAAATTACAAGTTAAATTAAAAGTTGGTGAAACAGGAAAAAAAACACCTTTCACTACTGGAATGTAATCCTTAATATTCTTGTGTGCACTACTCCTGAAGTCACTAAAGTCATTGCCATGTTACTTTTCATTGAATTTGCCTTTCAATTGGCAATTAAAATGCTCAACTCTCAAACTCATATTGGGAAGTTTGTGTTGCACAATTAAAAAACATCAAAACAAGATATAAAACATACATTGCACGATTCTAAAAAAATTTAGTTAAAGAGAAAATGATGATGATGATGATGATGATAATGATTATTGTAGTTGTTGTTTTTGTTGCCATTATAAGAGTGGGAGACAATGATGATAAATAGATACATTCCAGCCTGGTTAAATAGCACCTTAACCTTGCATCCATTAGACTCATATCCTACACACACACACACACACATACACACAGAGAGAGAAGTAAACATTTGATTGATTGACCTTCTCTGCTCAGGCCATGTGTTATGTTAAGTCATGTGTATTTGCTATGTATGCTGTCTTTGTTGTTGACTAATAAATAAATAAATAAAATATCATCGTCAATCATTGCCATGTTGAACTGATTTGACAAAGTGGATGCATGCTGTGGAGAAACACTGGATGTACATTAAAAGGACCTTAACAGGAGCTCTAATCCTCTCAATCACAGACATTGGAAGGAGATAATGTCGAAAAATTATTCAATGCAACTGCATGACAGCAAAGGACTTGGCTAACGTTTAAATATTTCAAATTGTGTAAACTATAGAATGTGAACTTAACAGGAAGTTAACTCCAGAGAGGGTTCACCATAGCAATTGTTGACAAATATTAATTACCACACATTTTGAGGAACCAAATACAAATTTATGCTAAACTAAATAGCTTGCTATCAACAAGATACCAAACAAGCTAGCAGCTAACTAGCATACTATAGGCAGCAAGTTGTTAATTAGCAGACTCAAGCAGCATCTTTGGCAGCTAAAGCTGGCACAATGATCGCACAGACCTGGACAAGCTAACGCAGCGTTCTCCTGCATCATTACACGCACGTGAAGAATGTCTGACATTTTGTAATCACAGGGGTTCAGTTAGAAGTTGGGTTTGCTGTTTGCTAATCTGTACATTCTGGATCGTGTTGGCCCACACAAATAAACATAACTTGACTGTATGGTCAATCAACTCGCAAGTTGCGTTTATTTGTGTAGGCCAATGAAGGGAACTTAATGAGGCTAGAAATGTGGGAAAGAAAGTGAGAAAAACAAGGCAGGAAGTAACATGTGCTTACTGTCATGAGCACAGTAGCAACATGTGTACGATTGTATAGACATGGAACAAGATTAAAGCGCAATCCATAATTGTGTGTAGGGTCCCACACCTTAACGATCTGTTGTCTGTGGTGCTGTTGGTGTACAAAAGATGTAAATGTAGCTTCTGGAAACAGCTAACAGGGAGGGTAACAGCGTTGCTTTAAAAGCACAAAATAAATATTGAATAAATGAAAAAGAGGGGGAACTTGACCATGGATTTTTCTGCTCAGTGACTGTTGTCATACCAATCTTTTGTCATTCTGGCACTTGAATGTCCTTTAGACTGACCTCTCCAACAACCAACACACCTGTTCCTTGCCACAAGTGGTGCATAGAAGCTGTTAAAACCAAAAATATCTCCAATTCAAAGGCAGCTCATCTCACTGCCACCATTCAGTGATCGCTCCCTCTGTGTGACGATAGTGCTGTGGATCAACAAAAATGTTTGGAATCACTTATCCTGTCTCTCACCAGTTGAATAGATTTGAGCTCCATATGGTAATATGAAAATGACATATGAGATACCTATTTCAGAGCATCTGTCAAATTCTGATACAAAGTTCAACAATAACAAAAATGCTGACAGATATCACGCCTATATTTTGTTTAACTCTGTTGGATTTAGTTTAACTCTGTTGTTCTGCAACACGTTACTTTGTTCACGTGTTGCAGAAATAGTCTCTTGGTCACTCAGATCTGTTCAGCTCTCTGGTAAAAACCTAACGGCTGTCAGAGTAGCCAGACCTGCAGTTTCTTTAAAAGTTAGAAGAGGGATATCATCCAAAAGTTAAATGGAAAGTACTTACTTTGGTTTGCCCCCAAATTCAGTGGCAGGACTGTTTCAAAGTTTGTCCAGATGTGATTCGTCATAGAAAAGTAGTAAAAATTAGATTCCCATCAGCTGGAAAACTTTTTTTTTATTTCACTCCATTGCTTGCAGTTATTTCTATCTAACTATCAGTTTGAAACATATGGAACTGCAAAAAAAAAAATGTAAGAATATATATTCATACTTATGATGAAAAGAGTTTGGGAAACGAGTTTTGACGCAACGATCCTGCCTCCTTTAGTTTTTGCTTCATTCTCCACTTTCATCCCTTTAACACTTCAAAGAACTGTGGTGGTCTTTGTTAGTGGATTTAGTGTAACTGACACAGAGTGCAGAGTGTGCTGGCACCTTTTGCCTTTTCCACTGTTTAGTTGGTTTTGCTTTATTCAGCATGTTCTCCTGCAGCACACACTGCTCGTTCGCAGAGTCACACAGTCATTTTCAACCATTGTTTTGGAAAACACATGGTTGACTTAAGACTTTGGCGGAAAGCAAAAGGTCAGGACGGTTTCACGGTGTAGTTTATAATCACCCAAAGTTATTTATTGATCCCTCACACACACAAATATTCATCAGTTGTCTTTATCACACAATTAATGACCCTGGAGTTTGGTATGAAACCCGACTCCTGACTCCCCGGGACTGGGAGCTGTAACTAACTCGCAGAAACACACACGCACATACACACACGAGCACACGCACAGTGGTCACTCATAGTGTTGGAATGCATCCAGAAACACGTGCTTGTGACTGATCCTCCTGTTTTGTCTACCCAAAGAAAGACTGAGTACTGTTTCGTTTCCATTCACACTTGAGCCGATTAGCTGATGTGAAATGACAGTTGTTTTGCTTTTTAACTCTTAAGTATCGTAGTCTTCCAAATGGTCCACCATGACTTTGATTAGACTGATCAGCCACATGAAGAAGGTGCATGTGAAACCATGCTGCCAAAAATCGATTGGATGAGTACCTGATTACTGTGACACAGGTGAAAAAGGTTTATTCGCTGCAAAAAATATATTCATTCACAATTGATGTTTTAGTCAAAAGGGCAAAAAGAAAAATTAATGACAACAAAAGTATTGAGAAGTCACGAACCAGTTAAAAATACACCCTGGAAACATCTGTATCAGTTTTTATTTTCAGCAGATTCATATAAATACAGCTCTCCACATCTTCAGTCTGAAATTGTTGTGTGTGGCATTGAATACCTGTTTGTGGGTGTACTGCACCCAGCACCAAGCAACCGACATGAGAGAGGCAGAGCAGGTGTGTCTGGTTGTTAGAGAGCTTCTTTTTAGGCCTCATTCATCCCTCAGCACTCGCTTTCCTTCATGGTTCTGGGGTTTTGTTTGGCCGCCTGATGAGGAAGAACCTGACCATGACCCTGCATTTACCACCAATGTTCCACCAAGGACACTGCATGTGTGAGGGTGTGTGTGTGTGTGTGAGTGCGCGCTCGTGTATGTGTATTTTGCCCGTGACAGTGTGTGTGTATGTCATACATGATGATGTATGTGCATTCAAATGTGTTTATATTTGTGTGTGTGAGTCAAAGGTCATGTTTGTGTGCATTCAACATCATGCACCTGATTACAATGACCAGTCAATGACAAAATGGTGAATCAATAGAAACAAACAGTGAATTGCAGTGAACAATATTTTACCAAAGTGTAGGATCATAATCAATTTTAATTTGTGAAGAAACATACACTAGACTTAAGCACAGTAAACACGTTTCATGATTACCAATGTATATGATGACACAAGATATGAGTAATAAGATATAAGATAAATATAAAGCTACAACAACTTATTTTACTTAACTGTGTAACTAAGTGCAACCTATGCAAACCCTAACCCTTAAATGGGACATATGCAGATTTCCATGTAGGACAGACAGACTGGTAAAATTTCTCCTGCTGCATCGTCATTGTTTACACTGATTGTAAACAGGTTGGTGTAGCTTCTGTCATTTCAGGGCTCCCTCCTGTCACACCTGCTTTGTCACTAGCACACTCACTCATGTTAGAGGAAACCTTGGCTATGTCATCCTTCATCCGCAGTGGTGTTTCTGTCTGACGGTCTAATTAGTGTCAGTGAAAATGTGATCATTTTTGTCTCCATAGTCCTAAAAACATAAAGCAGCTTTGCAGCCTCTCTTGCTTGCAGACATTTCAATCTGAGCCTCGGTGTAAAATGCAGAGAACGAAAACCCATTCTTTAACGCAGGCGCACGCACACACTCATGCACACGTCACTGCTCCTTGATGTAAGTGACAGGTGTGTATGTGTAAGAGAGAGAGAAAGAAAGAGAGAGACAAAGCGACAGAGTGTGCGAGCGAGAGAGAGAGCAAGAGAGAGAGAGACGGTGGGGGGGGTAGTACAGAGGAAGTAGTTGAAATCCAAACAGTAAAAAAAGTCTTTAACCCCACAACAGTAACAGCTAACCTCTGTCAGCTGTGTGTGTGTGCGTGTGTGTGTGTGTGCGTCTGCTTCACCAGTTTTGTCTTACACTGTCCCATTCATCCAGCCTGTCAGCTCATTGGACACGCCTGACATCCTGCTCACAGGATTTATTGAAAAATCACAATCGGTATCGGTATGCATATGTTGCTTGGTGTGTGTGCGTGTGAGCATGTGTGTGTGGTTGATAATATACAGTATATCCATATCCATATATCCATGTATTAAATGGATTCCATGTTCTATAAGAAATCATAACATTTTATATAATACTAAATGACCCTATTTCATGAAATCAAAATAAGTCTTTTGACAAAACTGAAATGTCAGATAAGAGGTCGATCCATGACATTAATGTGCTGAATGACATCTGTTGATAGTCTAACATACGGTAAATATGCCTGATTTGGCCGAAATAAAAATGGAAAAAAAGAATAATAATAAAGTATTATGATTTACTTGATAGAATTAAAACGAACAAAAAAAATAAATAAATAAAAATATGTAATCAGCAGATATATGTATTTTATATAGTTACGCACAGAAAGATAATTTAGAAAAGTTTTTCCCTGTATATTATTAGAACAACATAACTTTATGTTCAGGTTTGTTTGGCCTTGTGGGGGTGTGTGCTTAGTACATAATAGATGTTGTAAAGCAGATGAAAATCTGTTGGGATTAAACATCCACATTTCAGTTAAATCAAGAAACGTACCTCCTGTAACTGTATTCTGGTTACAGAGTCCAGGACTGTGTTAGGACCTTTGAAACAACAGGGAGGTCATAAATAAAGTCATTCCAATCGTCAGCATGACCTCCCAGGTGCGAGACGTTAAAAAGCGCAGTGAATGTAGAGATTTGCATTGTCCAGATTTAATGCCAGACAAAGTCTTTAGGGCACAGAAATCTGGACTTTGGCTAGAGGATAATAATAATAATAATAATAATAATAATCAGAGAATGACTGTAATAAAAACATGGTGAGCAGGAGCTGCTGCACCCGGGTCCTGAGGGTGCCTCCTTGTTTTGTACTGTTTATTTATGGGTTTTACTACCTATTTATTTACTTTCTTTTTTTATTCTATTGATGTCTCCTTACTAGTGTGCTATCCCCTTTGCTGCTGTAATACTGCAAATTTCCCCGATGTGGGACTGTAAAAGATTATCTGATCTTATTTAGAGCTCCAGGGTCCTTCAATCCTAAAAATTCATACACAAAACCACGAGCACAGCATTTTACCCTAAAATCAGGGATTTAGGGTTTGATTTGCAACACCTGAATTTGGGAATGAAACCGCACAATAATAATAATAATAATAATAATAATGGCCTTTAAAAATCTATTTTAGAAACATATGAAAAATTTAAATTAGCTGCTGTCAAATACAAGTGTCTAACAAGTGTGTAATACGATGAAATGTCAAGATTAACCCACAAAGAAAAAAGTAAAGCCAATAAACATTGAATGAATGGGAATAAGTTTTAAAGCCCAGAGTAACTGTAAAAGATGAATTATTTTCACAATTACTGCTATGTACTTTCAGGTGGATTTTTCCTTTAAGTTGTGTCAATGACCTTTTAATGGCACAGATACACACATTTCACATTGTTGTAGATTGTCTCCTTTACTTTTTACTTTACTTTGGGTTTACTTCACTACTTAACTATAGTAATTCAACTGCTTTGTTTGTATGGTTGATATATTTCTCTCGTTCTTTTCCTCTTCATAATTAATGTCTTGTAAATGGCATTTCATCCAAATTCAAAAAATGTCTGGACTCACAGTTTTAATCAACTCCCTGCACATTGAACAAAATAAAATGACATGTTATGATGAACTAAAATATGATTTTCTTGCTTTTTCACACACCAAAAAAGTAACAAAACATTTGCAGTGTCCTACAAAGGGCCTATTTTTGCATGTGAGGACTGCACAAAAGCCCAGCCACAATCAATGGGTAACATTTTTGAACCTTCCACAATTTAAAAGCATTTAATTTTGAATTAATAGTATTTATTATTACACCAGGTATAGCAAGGGCAGTGTTTTCAAAGAGTGTCTGAATATCAATTCATTATTATTTTTCTTCATTATGTACTGGTTTTCAAAGAACTTCCGCAATGGCCTTCCAGCAGAAAACCTTGAAGGTTCAGAATCTTTTTTGTTGGAGTTTGGCATGGGGATTAAAATGCAGTGTAAGTGAATGACATCTGCACATCACAGTGAGCTGTAATACAGAGGACCTCTCCTAGAAGAAAATACAAATACAACAGACTGATGAACATTTTCCAAAATATACTAGGGACTTTATTTTATTTTTATTATTTCTATTTAGAAGGTTTTTCTCCGGTGGCCCTGAGAACTCAACGCACTACGACTTAAGAAAACACATGCAAATAACAAAAACACAAGCAAAATCAGAAAACATCTTTACCAAATTGACAACATATTCACTGCAATGTCTCACAACAAACACATAGACAGAAACATGATGCAAAAACAGAAACACGCTGCTAAAACAGAAACACGCTGCTAAAACAGAAACACGATGCAAAAACAGAAACACGCTGCAAAAACAGAAACACGATGCTAAAACAGAAACACGCTGCTAAAACAGAAACACGATGCAAAAACAGAAACATGATGCAAAAACAGAAACACGCTGCTAAAACAGAAACACGATGCAAAAACAGAAACACGATGCTAAAACAGAAACACGCTGCTAAAACAGAAACACGATGCAAAAACAGAAACACGCTGCTAAAACAGAAACACGATGCAAAAACAGAAACACGATGGACAGACAGAAACGCGATGCAAAAACAGAAACACGCTGCTAAAACAGAAACACGATGCAAAAACAGAAACACGCTGCTAAAACAGAAACACGATGGACAAAAACAGAAACACGATGCAAAAACAGAAACACGATGGACAGACAGAAACGCGATGCAAAAAC
>OMNV01002587.1:4303-28603 GCA_900303265.1 Brotula barbata
GGTGGTGTGGGGGGGTTGTTCATTAAAGTGGAGGTTTAAGTGTCTAATGGGACTCGCTAAAGTAGAGCTGCTTCTGTATGTTTGGACAATACATATGTGTGTGCATGTGTGAGTACACTCAGTGAGATACGGAAGCCCTCAAAGACCCAGTGATGGTTCTTAGCTTGAGCCGGAGCTTTCACAACTCTCCACCTTTGAACCCCTGGCCTTTTGGAGCCAGGTCAAAGCTCCAGCTAATAGTGGACGGAGGGAACGGCCGGGTTGTGTTTAAGTGCAATGCCAAGAACAGAGTCTCCTTGTAGACAGTGATATTGACAGGTACAAGAACAAGGGTGATGGCTTTTTTATTATTTATGACTGCAAAGAGGATGTGGATTTTTTACTATTGTTGTTATTGCCGTCTTCTCATATTAGGAATCCTGTTTTCCTGGCAGTCCTTCACGTGGAGAGGTATAAGTAAAAGTTTGGGCTTTGCTGGAGAAGTTTATAGTCTTAGGAAAAATTAATAGTGGCTGTACTTGAGGATTGGCCTTTGAGAGTCATTGACCGCTCAGCCCACGGATCAACAGCAGCACTTTAAGGAACACCAAGAGAAACACGAGAATATTTCATTCAATTTTCTTCTGGTCAGGAATGACACGTTACTTTTTCACTGCAAATGAAGCTGCTAGGTTCTCACGGCTCATTATCAGTGATTACAGACATCAGCCATATCGTGTATGTGTGTGTGCAGATAACAAATGTGACCATGGGTGAAAGGTAGCAAAGTACTTTACTTGTAGTATATTGTAGCAGTTTTCACGTCTGTAGCACATGCTTATTCTTTGTGCCTAGCTCTGAACATTTTCAGACAGTGGACTTACACCACTACAGTGCGGCAAGAGAAAGAAGTAGTTGTTTGTGTAGGTCTGTGTGTGTGTTTATGGGTTTGGTGTCTACAATAGGGCTGCAAGCAACGATTATATTTATAATCGACTAATCAAGTGAGTATTGGAATGATCGGGCCATTAATCAAATGATTAATTGATTAACTATTCAGCACGTCTTCATGGTTGTATTAAGCTAACGCTAAAGACAAGATCATGTTTGGAAAATACCTTTTAATGACCATATTTATTTTATTGCAAATTTTTTTTTTCTAATTAGTCCTAGCCTCTCACATTTTTTGCACACAAGGAATAAACTCACAAAAATGGTTTTAAGATCTTTTTAAATAGGAAATATTTTCTTTTCTCTTTAAATGAAAATAAATAATCTAATCTCAAAAAATCTAAATAAAAAATAGAGGACATATAATAAATAATAATAGAATATACCCAGCTGCATTACAGAGAATACAATTTCAGCATAAAAAATGAATTTGAACATTTATTTGACCAATTTTGAAAACCGGGTTGAGAGTTTCATAGAATAATAAGGAAATCCCACAATGCAATGAGGCAGAGCTTTTCTAAAAGTTATTTTCAAATATAAATGAATTATCCTAATGTGTACTTTTTGCACATTTTTGTCATAATGCTTTCTAATACAGGATTGTCTACTCCTGTTATGTTTCTCATGTTATCGTCGTCTTGCCCTGTTTGTAGCATTGAAGGTACTTGATAGCGTTAGCATGCTGCTTGTTGCGTCCTCTCAAGCCATTTGATCGTGCAGGGCTGGCTAACGCTAACATTAGCATTACTAAAAGATCTATCGATCGATCTGTGTCTCAATAATGTGTTCTGTGCTGAATTTGGGTTAAAACGTAGCCTGGTTAGTCAGCTGCCTGCATAGACAGCAGGAAAAAAAGCAGCTCAGCTCTTTGTTTTTTCCTTTCCAACGAATCAACCTATCTGGCTGCTCATCTGGTTAAAAGGCGAGAGGGAAACCCTGTGAGTTCAAATGACGATTTGAGAGCGGAAAAGATTGTGGACAGATTATATTGTCCACATTGGCGCTAATGTCGACGTGTAAATGGAAACATTTCACCTTTTGGGCCATATTGTAATTTAAGCGGGGCTTTATGTGTTTCATAAATAAGTTATATAATATTTGTGTTTGTTGGCCTCTTGCAAGATCCATCTATCACATTCACGTCAATTTAAAAAACATCATCAAATAGGTCACAACAGTACTCTGGTGGACACATACTCACATACATACATACAAAGTGTTAACCAATTGCAATAGGAATGATTTTCAAAATAACACGTAGATTATTTGATTAAAAAACATACAATATTTAGCTGTCACTAAGTGTAAGATCATCATAGAATAATATCTGAAAGAGTTGCGTGGCTGAAATCGATACGATGAAAGTCTGTAGCCTGTAGCAAGCCGCAGTAAAAAAATAAGGTCACTGTTACACGAGAAGAAAAAAAGAAGCCAGTTGAAACACATATTACCAGGAAATATATTGGATGTATACGTGACCGAAATATTGAAGTTACAATGCAGTTGTGATTCCAGTGAATGCCACATACCGTGGTGTTTTCACAACAGAGGAGGAAAGCCTTCACAGTGGAGTGGAAGTCCTCTGGATTAACTTAGCGCCCTCTGTTTCCTCTTACGTCTCTTTTATCTCCCTCCCATTGGCTGAACATGAGAGCCTTTAGATTCCTGGTTGTGATCAGCATTTTTGAAAAAGCCATATTATGAAACCTACTCAATTATAGAGTCTATTGTCCAAGATTGCTCGCAGTTTAGCAAATAATTGGATCTAAGTGGTTACATATGACAGTGGCAATGGGGTCGTAGTATTAGCACTTTGATTTTTAGGTCTTTGCAAAACCTTTGGGAATATTATTAGTTTTGGTAAGTGCAGCAAGATGAATCTGTAAGAGTTGAATCCATTCATCACCACAGCGCGCTGGCTCTTATGCGCGTGTGGGTGCACCCGAACCCTGGAAGCTGAGCCAGAGGATCTGGTCTGGTTTCAGTCGCTCCGTCATAATATCCACAGTCACTGAGAAAGAATGTGTCTGCTGAAAAAGTGCAGCTAAATTATCTAAACAAATTGGGCTTCTTTTGTGTCTGGATTTTGATACACGCACACATTTAGATGGAACACTTAGATTTCATTTTGAATACGTTTTGTGTTCATTTTGCCCAAATCTCAAAACGGCGTGAAGCTGATTTGCTACTGTAAGGATGCATGTCTGTTTGTTATTCTATTAATCAGGCTCGTGTAGTCATACCAGGCCACAATTCGTATTGGTATACAACCCAAACACTGGCACGAGTGATCTTCAGTGAAGTATAATACCGAGGGGTAAAGCCAGCTGCTTCTCCAGACACACTGTTCATTCAAGTTGTGTTCCCTTTGTTCACGATGTGTCATGTATCCCCTATAGTTTTTCCTGACACAGCCGTTTACAGGCTCGGTTTATGTGGCTCACATTCTGAGGTTTAGCAAACAAGCGTTGAAAAGCCACCGAGCCACGCGGATCACAGCGGCTCGCGATTCAGTGAGGCCCTGTGGCTTGGCTGGGATCTTGCTGTGTATATCTATGATCAGTTGCCACCCTTGCCAAATACTGTCATTACTGAATCATAATATAACTAATGTGAACGTTGTTTACTGATCTGACATGATCATCACAGATGGACCGCCTGTGGTTGATTGAGTCTTATCCCCCTCGGAGTTGTGAGCTGCTTATCTGTACCTCGTCGAGTTATTTTGCTTATTTTTTATTAAGTGTCAAGGTCTGTTCATGTTCGTTTGCAACACAAAAGTTTTCTCTGGCAAGTACGGTGACCCATACACTGTTTCCCCATGGAGCTGCAAGTCTATCGAGACCTATGCAAAACCTTCAATCACATCCTCAGCGCGATAACAGAACAGTTTGCGGTGTGATTTTCCCTGTTATTTAGATGGAATTCTGTGTTCTGTGCAAAAAGCACACCGCTATTGCCTTTACCGCACTCTATGGGGATAACCTGTCTTCCTCTGAACACCGCAAATGTTGCATAGTAACAGAAATCGTAAATTTGCCTCGAATCTGGGATATTTCCTTCTGGCGTATCAAAATATGAGCACATGGAAAACTCATATACTCCCCACACACATGTGTGCCTCCATCAAAACACCAGACAAGAACATGTGATTTGCCAAAACAAAATTTAATCATTTTTCCCTCTCCGCAGGCAGGTCAGGGGTCAGAATCAGCTTCAGAGCAGCACCCTGATGAGGTTATAGGGATTTAGTGTCTTGCTCAACAACATTTCATCAAGGCAGACTGACAGATTATTGAACGCAGTTGTTAGATGGTATCTTCCGTTCATTGTCATAACCACATTTACATACTTTGCTCACATTCCCCTCAGCAGTTGTAGTGTTTTTGGTTGGTGCTCGGGGGATGTAAATACCTGTGGCATCAGTAAACAGGAGCAGGTCTCCATCCCAGCTCCATCCCAGACCACTTAATAATAGCTCCCCATCTGAAATTTGTTAGCTCAGTGAAATAGTATCCTGTAGCGATGGATGTCAACAGAAAAGTCTACTCCAGCAGGGAGGGATGGGGAAAGCCGTGGGGTTTGCAACTCTTGGCAGAGTGTGCCGTCTCTTCCATGTGCAGATAACTTAGAAAGAAATGGGAGGGAGAGATAGTCATGGAGAGAGAGAGTGAGAGCGTTGGAGGGAGATGAAGACGAGTTCTATCTTCATGGAGAGTGAAATATAGATTCTGATATCAATTTAACAAAATAGCGTGAGCCCCTGTCACATTTTATTTACAAGACTGTTTCATTCAGACCTTTTTGCAATCATCCGTATAATCATGCTGTTCTCATTCAGCGTTTTCCAAAGTCCTACATTTAACACGCTTTTATGGAGATCCTATTTGTCCTGGATTATTGTAGGATGATGTCTACTGTCATAGCTCATGGGCCTAAAATGGAGAGCAAGCTATAAGGCAAGAAATGAATTAGGAAGAGGTTTTTGGGGTCAGGCGACTCTCATCGTGTCTTCACATCCAGGAATGTTCATCCAGCATGAGGAGAAGCAGGTCAAGCATAGGAATAAAGGAGAGACCAGACACAGACAGGCAGACTAAGAGAAAGAGGAAAATGTGAGGTGGAAGAAAGGAGCATGCAGTCTTAGTGATTTTCCCTGGCAGGTTCTCACACTGCCCCTGTTCTTCGCACACACACACGGACACTACGTGCTCTTTTCTGAGCTAAAGCTGTTAAAACCAAAACAGTAAAAGTCTAAGAAAGATAAACACTGCCAAAGTTAAAGATCACATTTTCTTCCTCTCCCTGTGGTGGTGGCGTGCCGTGCAGAGACTTACCAAGCGGTGGGTGAATGGGTTTACTTCAGGGGTGGGAATGATCATAACCACTGAACTGTAAGTGTCCTACTGTTGACATATGACCCATGGCAGTTATAAACCTCAATAGGTCCCCCGACTCTCTGTATTGTACTCAGCTGAGCGCAGATCTTCTCAAAACAACATACTAACAAACAGGAAAGTCTTTTCTGCATCTCATTAACCCTTTACTTTTGTTACTATTTGTTCTGAGATTGGGGAAGAAAAGTAGATTAAGCTTTATAATCTCTTAATGTTTGCTTAATATACAGGTCTTGTAGGTCAACACGCTTACAAGCAGATTCATACCATGTCAGGAGACATCGCACGACCTTCAATGACATAATCCACATCTGTTACTCAGATCACACCGATAACATGATTTCAATTGGAACAATGTTAGCGTGACATTTGAAAAAACTAAACTTGTAGCCTTACGTGGAGCACAATCAAAGTTTCTACACGCATGTAAGTATACTTAAGCTACTTAGCACAAAAAAGGCAGTGAATCGAGTGTTTGAATCCACACTGATTCCCCACAATAAACAATTTACTCCTCCCCTAATCCCATTATCAGTATGTGTAGTATGAGTAGGCTGACGAGTCTTTCTGCTTACACAGTAAATCAGCCGCACGGTATGTGCAGAGTTGGAAAGCTCAGCTAATAAACACTGAATGAAAATGTCATTCGATCAGTGAGATTTACTGTGTCAAAGACTAGCAGGCTCCTGTTTCTGCTAAAGTATTTAGGTGACATTCCCCCCGCCCCAAACCTCAGCAAGTATTAAAAACTACAACTGTAACAACATGGACAAAAACAGCTGATTCGGTGATTTACAGGTGACAGTGAAGTCTATCCACTATCCTCTATCTAGCACAGTCTTCTCTTTGGAAATGGAGATGGCCTGAGTTTCATGCGGAGCTGTAAATGCACAGTCTCCAGATGGATCAAAGTTTGTGCTCTACGAGAACTTAATGGGTGTTGGAAAGGAGATAAGTAGGGTGTTTGCCTAGCCAGCCTCCCTCCTGCCTCCAGACTCGTCTATGTGACGTCCACAACGCGGCCTCAGGCGATGTCCTCCCTGGTGTCTGTGGATCCCAGCAGGCGCTGATGATTTTAAATTGTAGGGCAGCTCTCGATGTCAGCAGACAGGGTGTTAATCAGATCACAGTCAGTGCCAGTACAAAGTCCTAGTCGCTCTCAGATTGCTGGAGCTCAGCAGGACTGTTGGAAGTGAGAGACTATGTTCCTCTGCCCAGCAGGAGATTTGAAAGATTGAGTTACCTTCAAGATACTATTGAGCCTTTACGTTGAAATGTTCTGCACAGCTCACTACTCAGTCTGTGCACCAAAATTCTAGATCAGCGCAAGTCCAGTGCCTCCTGCAAACGGAGCCATAAATTGCATGCGGTCCCGCTTGAGATCGGCATAACAAAATCTTCGTTGTAATCCTCGTGAAACTGTATGACTGTACGAGAGTATGAGATGAATGATTGGTGTATTGTAGCAGTGTGAAAAGCTACACAGGCAGCAATGTATAGACAACTCATCATCCATCAGGTTGGTTAGATTCTGGTCCTGAATTGTTGTCACAGTATCGTGTCATAGGCTGTCTTAAATTGGCACAGTACGACAATAACTCACAATTCTTTCATGATTGTTAACTTTCAGCAGTGTGCACTCTCTGAAGCCTCAATCAAATAAAAAACAAAACAAAACTTTAACGAGTAAAAAAATAATAAAATAAAATAATAATAAATAAATGATGTTCTGTCTACTGCAGGTCTGTAGTTGGAGCTCGAAACTCTTTGAGAGGTTAACGACTGACACGTGTAAAAAATTGATTCTAATCTGATTAATGAAGGAATTTTTTAAACTTAATCGAAACCTTAAACAGATTGAAATTTTTATCAATTATTTTCAGACTAGCAGACTTACATCGACTCCGCGTTTTATTCGCGGGACAGACAAAATAGTGCAAGCAGAGCTTTAAAGAATATCTGAGGAGAGTGGACAGAGCCAAAACGTTTTCACGGATGATAAAACAGAAGAACATAGTGTGCCTACATACACATACACACATACAGGAAGGTGCCTCTGTAATCCGTCTAGCTGTGATGGATAGCGAACAATAAAGCTCACACTGAGGTAAGCCTTTTTGGACATGGACAACACAATTTCTCCATATATAAATATATAAAAGCAAAGGATTCTGAAATCCCACATTACAACTGACAGGCAACAGGTGATTTAAAGAACCACGATACAAATGCCGTTATAAATCGTGTCATACGCAGGTGCACGGCCAAATTCTCCTTCAGACGGCTGCAACTTACTGACGTATGATTGTTTCAATATGCTCATATTTTTCACTCTGTGCCATTTTCGGAACCAGTGAAACCTCGAGCCGTCTGCGTCGGCCTCTACGGGAGCATACGTTTCTAATTCTGAATCAATCACGGAGAGTTTATCAGATGGCTAAGTTATTTTACCCTAAACCCGCTGGTAATGAGGCATACGGAGAGTTTTAATCTGTCTCCTTTAATATCTCCATCACGGAGACGTGTGAGCGTTTCAGCCTCGACTCGGTTACGCTTCACTACGTGTGTGAAACAGAGCTTTTCAATCGTTCACAATCTGTTTATCTGTGCGCTCATTATCGCCGAAAAATCTTCAGCTCCATATTTTTAGGTTTTGTTCCGATAAACACTGTGATTGTTGGGGTTTTTGGTAGTCTTGCAGTGCAGGTAATGGAATATCGAACAATACAAAGCAATCAGGAAGGACTCTGTAACTGAAATAACTTCCAGAGGCTCGTTGCAAACATATCTGTTGCTAATCATTCAAGCCTCTGTTGTGGTATTTCTGCACTGCATTTTCTCGAAATCACTCATCAAGTGCATCAGTGTGGCTGATAATGTGGCATCCTTTACTTATGATTTTCTGTTGATAATCTTTCTGTGGGCTGAGCTATCTTGGGTATACTATAATAGGTGTAGAACATTTTTTTTGAAGATATCTAAGCATTTTGTACTATTTTGAAAGTTTTTTTTTCTTTTCTTTTTTCTTTTTTCCCTCTTTCTTGAAACATTGTGTGCATTATATTAGTTTTCACTCTGTCATTTTCCATATATTTACTCAAACAGTGACAGTTAAAATGAGCGTATACTGATGTACTTTGCAAATATGACACAGGGCTGCTAGACACCAGATGTTGGCAAAATCCAAAGTAAGCTTTTACTAAAATCACAATAGTTTCAGATGTCACTGTGTTATGTAAACAGAGAGTAGAGATTAATGAAAAAGCCAAATTAACGTGCTGAAATGTAGCCCGCGTCACGAAATGCTTCATTTCATAAAAATCAGTGATGAGGGCACAGGAGAGCAGCTCTAACCATGTAAACACCTCCCCCTCATCCTCCCTGGAGACCTGCCTCGAGCGATCACACCCGCAGCCTCCTGGGCCTGGGAGGAAATGAGAGGAGGAGGAGAGGGAGATGGCTGGCTCACAAAGAGAGGCAGTGTGAGGTGAGACAGGCGAGAGGCGCAGCACACCAAGCGAGATCAAAGACAATGGTTATGCGCTGCCGGAGCCAAAACAAGCACGTCGGTGGTGGGGCCTTCAATAAAAGTTGTTGTCTTTAGATTTGGTTTTCTAATTTTGGGAGCTGCCGTTTTATCACCGCATTTCTATGAGGGTCTTTGGCCTTGACTCCGACTCTGGCTAAGTGATTTTAATCTGGACCGGGTAGACTCTTAAAATCTCCTGGGTCAGGTCGTTTTGTTTGGCAACCAGTCAGATTCATCTGACTACAGAGAGCCATAAAATACGTCCTCTGAAAAGCGAGGCACATCAGAGACTCGCAGGGGGAGATTAGAGCCAAGCTCCACTTTGTCTCCGTCTCTGCTGCTCCACATTAAGTACAAAGAATATGTCATTGTGATTTCTCCAAGCAGCTCCGCTTCACTTCTCCGCCTGAGTGAGGAGCTCTCTTCTAGGAACAACGGCGGCCGTGCTCGTGTCAATGAGTACCCTCCTCCGCAGCATCAGAACGCGTGCTCTCTTCGTTTTTCTCCTCATCCCGTCACCAACAGAGTGACCGTATCACTCCTCATTCCTCCACAGTAACAGTGTCACGTCAGGACTCAAATATTGCTGCTGGTTACAAGAATAGCGAATGGCCTTGTGCAAATATTTCCTGTTTTTTCTCCGGAGCAGTGTATGCGTGCCGCTATAAGTTAGAACAAAAGAGCGGTGGTTGACCATCCTTCCTGACTTTAGCAGTCAGCAGAGTGCCAAATTGTATCGGTTTACTTTTACTCCAGTGTCATGTCGGGTCTCCTGTACTCCTACATCTATATTTGTCCCTTTGAGGCCCTTAATGCTACAAAGTCTCCTTTTGCACCATCATCTGTAGGCGCTGTGTCGCCCCCGCCCCCCCCCGTTGTATTCATGCTCGTATCCTATTTCACCTATTATTCTCTGTTTCCACGACTCCACTTTTGAATTTTTTAGTATTTGGCCTCGGTGTTTTTGTTCACCTTGGCGGCGTGAGGAGATGATTGGCGGCGGCTCATGACTCAGAAGTGCGGACGCAGTGCCACAGCTGCTGGAGGAGAGTTGTAAAACCTGAGCTGCGGTCCTCTGTGTAAATCCAGCTTTGTTTTAAAACAAACGCAGCTTTCTATCTCTTTTACTTTTTCCCCCTCTATCTGCACTGACAGTTGTGGAGACTGAGTGGTTCCACATGGGAAAGCCCAGGGTTTCACACATCACCGTAGCCGTGGGGATGAAATATGCTGTCTGTACATATCATCACATCATTAGGCACAAAGGGATGGCTGGGATGGATTAGAAGCTGTCTACCTGCAAGGCCCAGATGAATTTATGAAGCACTTTATCATGATGAAGCATTAGTGGAACACTTTGTCTCTTTCCATTTGTGTTTATCTATGGGAATAATGATTGCATACTCTGCCGTTCCTTCATTGTCTTTTAGTCTGTCTCTTTATGTATTTTTTCGGTCATTTATGTGTGTGTGTTCTGACCTCTGGCCCCTCTTTATTTTTGACAGTGTTGGCTATCTGCATAAGATATGTGACATTGTCCGAGCCGCTCCATCCAGCCGTTTCAGGCGTGCGTGGGAGGCAGCAAATTGTCCATTAAGTGTTTCTGCTGAGGCCGGGAGAAGATTTGATATACTGGGGAAGCAAAAGTAATATGTACCAGGAAATTCAATTGTCTCTCTCCAGCAACTTTGAGCTTGAGATTGGCTTCCCCACCAAATCAATTTCACATGAATTCACAGGTTCGGATTAGGTTTAAGTTTTCAGAGTGACTGTGTGTGTGTGTGAGCTTTGGGACAGATTTGATGCGAGCGTCTATCTGTGTTGATATGAAAGAGCCCCTATGAGTCAGACTTACTTCCTCTATGCCTCTGTGAGCCCGAGGACAACAATGGGAGGAAACCACCTCCACTTTCTCACAAACCTGATGTGAAACCATAAGAGTTACAAGTGTGAGCGTAGGAAATATTTCTCTTCGCTACAGTGTGAAGGTCCTTGACCCGAACACGGCTGCAGATTATTTACGTAGTGAAAGTGACAGAAGTTCAGGAAGACACTCTTGCTCACTTTTGGTACCAAGAGACTTCAAGTGAGAACAGAAGTCTCTGGACGGAAGCCTTTGTTACCATCCCGGGTTCAGAGGTCATGTTTTGGATAGTCAGCTGAGAGAAAGTTAAGTCACTCCCTGCCAGGTCATTGCCGGTCAGCCCAGATTTGGATGAACGAGATCAGGTTACGACAGCAGGAACCTCCAAACGGCTCTAAGGACTGGAAGCTCTGCATTTCAGCAGACCACAGGGCATCCTCTTGGCTCTGAGGAAGCTTGGTGTTATTGAACCCCAGCGTGCAGGGCTCTCTTCTCACAATACTAACTAAATCCCCAGTGCAGGTCAGGTTCACGCTGAACTCATATGGCAAAATGGCCAAATGAAGTCATAATTTCTTAGCTTGAGTCTCTGAGACTGTGAGGACTTGGATTCTTTTAAAACTCCAGAGCTTTACTGAGCTGCTAACACTGTACCGTGGAACGCCTCCTTGCTTTATCTTTTTTTTTTTCCTCCTCTGCAACTCCCCCGCATTCAATCAGAGTGAATTAGGCCAGGATGTTGATTTGATGTTAACTGTGTGTACACACATGACTGCCATATGTATAAAAATGTCAAGAGAAATGTTGGCTGGAATGCTGGAGAAGATGATCCTGCATGTCAAACCGTCTCTTCTTATGCAGAGGAGTCTCAGCATCGCCCCACGGCAACAAATATGTTTGCCATAACATTTTACGTGAAATTGGCCCTGATTGTTGCCATCTTTGTTTACACCAGTGAACAAAATCAGACGCAGTTTTTAAGGTGGTCTGGCCCAGGCCAAGGTTCCTTTGCAGATGCGGCATTTAATGCACCATTCGTTAATGTTAACTATGCACACGCGTGTGAGCAACAACGGAGCAACAGTGTGCGCAGAGTTCAAGTGTTGGACATGTTGAGATTGATGACAGCTGGTAAGTGTGTTTTCCAGCCTCGTCGATCCAATTGTTGCATTCCTGTGTTTGTGACTAAAAGTGTATAAATATTACCTGCAGTGTTAAAAACAACACATAAAGCTCTGTCGAGGAAGAAGGAAAACTGGAAGCCTTCCCCAGTAAATCATATTTCATCTCTGTGGATATAGAGAGATTGTCTAGGAGAGAGCTGAATGTATTCCAGCAACCAGCAGACTCACGCAGTACAGACACGGGCCTCATCGCCCTGCCAAGCAAGCAGCACTGCTGCGCCTCCTTAAAGGAGCCGAGCTGTCCCTCGTACTGTTTAACGCTGGCATGATAGTCAGATTCTGGTGACACTCTCACACCTGCCGGAAATGGATTTTCCCAGCTGCCCGGCCCTGTGTGTGAGTCCTGACAGGTCTGATTACACTGATCTACAGCTAATAAAAGGTGTCACAGGGCCCTTTTTTTCAGTAAGGGGAATATTTTGAGTTCAGTTTTCCGTTGTTTTTGTTTAGTCAAGAGAGGGTGTCCTCCCATTTTCAGCTTTCCATTATTAAAACGGGCAACTGAAAAAAAACAACAACACGTGTGTGAAGCAGCTTAGAGGGAAGCCAGGCCACCGAGAGTTCACCTATGAACCGCACGTGCCTCATTTTGCCGTGTATCTATAGTAATTTGTACACAAGAAATACACTGTTTCACAATAGTATAAGCTGGTAAATGGACTGCATTTCTATAGCGCTTTTATCCAAAGCGCTGTACAATGTTTGCCTCACATTCACCCATTCATACACATATACACACACGGACAGCCGAGGTAACCGTGCAAGGCCTACTTGCTTGTCGGGAGCAATTCAGGGTTAGGTTCTTGCTCAGGGACCTTCGACATGGACGGGCGGGGATCGAACCTGCAACCGTTCGATCACTAGGCAACCACCCTACTACCTAAGCCACGCCTCCCTGAGCTATTCACGCATGCATTACAAAAATGGAACTAAATATCCCTGCTCATGTCCTGGCTTCTCATGAAATAGTTTGAAATTTCATCACCACATTCTGCACTGAATGTTCCCCAGCACATCTGACAGCTTCCTCTTCTTCTGCACGTTTGTAGTTATTCAGTGACTTCAGGAAACATCAGGCAGACACTCAAAGGGTGTCATCTGCCAAGCACTGAGGAAACTGTTGCATCTGAAATTTTTTTTTTTTTTTTTATTGAATTGATATATCAAATGTGATCATAATAAATTGTATGTAGAAATATGTCGATCAGGGACAAAAAATACATTATTAGGTACTGTGTCAGTTTGTAGAAAACGTACAACTTTAACTAAACATGTCCCTCACTTTACCAAGCACTTATTTATTTAGGTAACAAACATATGCATAGAAGCCTTGTATGTACTTTAGTTGGCCTTTGATATAATTGTTTCTGTGTTTTCAGTCATTCTGTTTTTACCTCAGCTGCTCCTGAATTGTTTATATTTCTCAGAAGTCGTCGCTTAATAGTGACAGTATTCGCCATCAAATGGTTATATATAGCAGCTTGGTGTTGTCTTGTGGTTTAACAGTTTGCCACATCCTGTTTCTGAATTTCTCACAATGCCAACAGACTATGTTGATGAAAACCCAAAGCCCAGCACCCTTTTTTTTTTCTTTTTTTTTTTTCGTCATCACCTGTTTCTTTAGAATGGAAAATCACCTAGGCATGACAATGGAAAATATTAGTTGATCGAGCAGAGCAAAATAACAGCTCTGTCCGTGTGTGGGTGTAAGAGATGTCAGTATTTGTGCGCTGACTGAAAAGAAGAAAGGAAGCCACTGCATTTCCTCTGAGAAAAATAAAAGGTAAACTTTCTTTGTTTGGTGCCGAACTGTTGGGTTTTCCCCTGTAAAATCACCTGGAGCTGTTTTCACACCTCAGCTGTGCAGATGAACGGCAACATTAAATTTTGATTATTTAATTGTTACGTGTTCCTGTACTTCCTTTAAATTCTGTGAAGGAAGAACTAAAAATAACCTCAGCGTGTAAATGCCTGTTTAGCTCGGAGCGAAATTCAGCTGAAAACAGCCAGCAGTGTTGGCTCAGGTTGAATTTTTCCAATGGGAGTTCCTCCTGTTTGGGGAGGTGAGTCCCAACCAGTGTTTGTGTGTGTGTGTGTGTGAGTGTGTGTGTGTGTGTTAGAGAGAGAGATGGAATACGTGGGTGTTTGAATTCATATATAAAGGTCGGCATGCTATTATAACCTATGTGTTACTGTGACAGTGAGACTTATTTTTATTTATGTATTTTTTCTTTGTTTCCAGCTTTCAGGGTGAGAGACGGGAAGCGGTTTATCCAAAAAGTGCGACATGGAAACTCAGATTTAATTCATGACAAGTTTGAACTTTGTCAATTTCAAATTTTTATATGCAAATCAAAAACTAAATACAGAAAAAAAAAACAACAGTGTAAAAAATGATTCCTCTGAAATGTTGAATCCAAGTAGACAGTAGCACAGAATGTAACTAAATGAATAAATGCAGTACACATGCTGGAAGTAAATTTACTGATTTAAACCGATTGAGAAGAGCACATTTATTTATTTGCATAATTTCAAAATAACGCAAAAGTAACAGAATAACATACATAATGCATGGAGAGGCAGCCTCCACCGAAACAAAGTTAGTTTTGAACATCAGACATTTTTTTATTGATATCCATTTACCATATTGAAAGGATGGCTGTTAAAAGTAACTTTGGGTGTTTGTTGTAAAGATGCTCAACAATCAGTAGCGATAAGAGAAAGCCGGCACAGTCCGAGCCGCACACAAATCACTGGACTTTGTGGGTGGACTTCCTGTCTCTAACAGTGGACGGTGGTTTTACCAAACTCTCGCTCTCTCTCTCTCTCTCTCTCTCTCTCTCCCTCTCTCTCTCTCTCTGTCTTTATCGCTGAGGGCCCTGAAGCTGAGGAGCCTCTTGTTTGCGTTGAGCCACAGGGCTCGGGGGTGCTCGCCATCTTTACAGTCACTTCCCTCTGTTGTGCCAAAGAACACAGAGGCAGATAAAGGCAGGGGACTGATCTCTGTCTGCCCGACTGTGGGAAAGGCGCGGGCACAGGAAAGACGAGAAGATGACTTTAAAAAGAGACGTGTGTGTGCTGGGCTGATAGGAGTTGTAAAGACCTGTTTGATTGACATGTTTGGAATGTGCCTTTTGATGTTATTGACATGGTCAACAACAACAAAAGTGTATCCAGATTACGCCATTTTCTTTTAACTGATCTGCTTGAACTTTCCATCGTACCACTGAAATTTCCCCCAAAAATATCTCAGATCGGTTTTTCCGTAATGCAGATTTGCAGGTGATGTTACATCTAAAACACATCTACGGTCTTGGAGAGGAGTAGCTGAGAGGAGGTGAATTTTCCGCTTACGGCCTGATTCACTAAAGGTTTGCCAATGTGGAGCTCCTGGATGAAGAATGGTCTGATTTGGAGCCAGTCACAAGAAGAACTCTGCGTGTTACCGTCGTGTCTCCCAAAGCACGTGCAGTCATGGTTTTCCGTTCAAACTCTCTATGGCAGAAACCATTTAAATACAGTCGACTCCACCATGTTTGCACCCGTTGTTACCTGCACAACTTCATTAAACGTACACCAACTAAATGAGCAATCTTTTAGAACGGACACGCCATTTAGATCTCTTTCCACGGGAATCCGAGCACATCAAAGACATTTCGTATCCAGACTTATTTTTGACCAGTAAAGTTTCTTGCCTTTTGCCTTTTCTCTTGAGGGCTTTCACTGTGAAAGTGCAGCTCTGCCTCCGTCTGTTGTGCCTCCATGCTGCATTCGCTTTCGCCAGAGTTCACTTAAACAGAAGTGAAATCGTCAGGGGAAATAAAATCCTTGCCTGGACACTGACCTGATGTCACCGAACGGCGGAAAACTTCTCTAATCTAGCTCCAAGAGTGCATGCTTCGACTGAGAGACACTCACGCGCTGCCAGCCGCTCCATTTGCACCGCATGCCGCGTAAATGTATGAGTGTTTTCTGATCCAAGTTGTAGTTTGATAGGAGTCTTGACTAACGATCTCTCTCCTCTCTTCTGTTTGCACAGTTAATGAGATCATCAGGAATGACCTCTCCAGCATTTCCGTGCACACTCACGCGTAGATGTCCAGAAGTCATCTGCAGCAGCACGCACACGGACACACACACACACACACACACACACACAAACACACACACACTTACACACGGCTGTAACATCAACAAGAAGAAAAGCCTAAGATCCAGATGATGAAGAATAAATTATTGACCAGGATCTCCCACCTTTCCATCGTTGCCATCGGTTCCTTCTTCTTCCTCACATTTCAAAGACTCGCTGCAGATTCAGATGGACAATCACTGGCAAGCTCCATTAGAATAAATAAATGGATGTTATATTTAGAAAAGGGAAGTGGAATCAGGGGCAACGTATATGACTACACTTGCCTTAATTCACAGCAGATGTTCTTCAGTGGACCAAACAGCTCAATGAGACTGAATACTCTCCTGTGTTTGACTTATGACAATCTTCATTTTGATGCGTGATTATGTACGTAAATGCATGGACGACCGAGCGGAACGATCGGCGTCACCCTTCGTCGTTTCGGTTCATTTATCTGTCACAAGAACCCAAGTGGTGCCTTACAACGATGACCGCAGCGTGACAAAAAGCAACACCAACAGCAACAATCACACAAATGCAAATGTTTATGGCTCATTGTAAACCCAAAGTGGAAGTTTTTATATGACATTTTTATTATTTCAATGATTTGTTTACATGGAAACTGAATAAAAAGGCTGGAAGATGATTTAGGGAGCGTGTGAATAGATTAGAATTGTATTTTTGTTTGTGCGTCCTCATTATCTCATTGTTCATTTATACTGAATGTTATGTATGGTATTCTTTTTTTTTTTTATAAACATGTATTTGAAAATGTACTTATGTATGCCTTATTCTTATATCACGCAGTTTGCCATTTAGCTTTTTTTCGTGTCTTTCTTCCACCCCCTGTTAAGTTTGTACCGTTTCTACTCCCACGACATTTTGCTTTTCACCTTAGTGCCTAATTCTCTCATCCTGCCCCGGTCTTCCAGTCATCCGGCGAGACCACGACACAGAAACGCGCTGACAATCAGAGAAAATATGCATTAGATATTCTATAACAACAATTCCTGGTTGGCAGGTGCTCTTGAAGGCAGGTGTCAGCTTTTTTCTGTAGGATAGTTGAACAATGGTATGCTTACCTGCTTAATTTTAATGAGAATCCTCCTGGGCAAAATCTATTTGTCTGTTACTTCTTGCACTGCAGGTTTGCATGTAAATAGGCACACGGATAATCTAATAAGTCTCAGTTTTGCTCAACTGCGGGGTTATAACTGAGGAATTGGCAGGACTGTTATGTAACTCCTGGCAATAATTGATCTACTTAAACCAAAGGATTTTATCTTTGGTGAAATTATTGTCCAAGTTTCCTTTTGCTGTCTGAGACTTTAGTGTAGAACATTTCCCCCGTTTAAAAACAATATGCACTTTACCATAGAAACAGAGCAGCTTTTCTTGCTTCTAGACCAAATATTATAGATGAATTCCACTGTAGTCTGATAAACACACGATCTTACGTACGTCGGTAGCTGCCGTCTTTTCCATGTTACCACTTTTTCAGCATGCACATCATACTAACGTTGGGGATAATTTAGCCGACAGTAGCTTACACTATAGCTTCCTAATACATTTTGGATATATATATAGATATATATATAGATAGCATGACAAATGTATGAATAAGGTTTCTATTTTGTGCCTTACTCTTCTTTCTTGGCTACAAGATCGTTGTAATGCTTTTCTGTGTAGGCACAAGGTGAAACATTTTGCTTTATTATGAAATATTTATGAATAAAAATTGTGTTTTAAGTGCATTTAATGTGTTCAAAACAATGAATTAATAAATGACATAATGGTGACCCTATATAATGTTATTGTTATTTTTTGTTTGTCAATTTTGTGCACAATTGTAGTGTTTCGCTGTCCTTCACAGAACACCTCAAAAGCGGTTTCATTATGAATTATGAATATTACAAAAGCGGGCGTTTGAGGGTTGGGAAATTCTATATTTTGAATATTGTGACAGCTGCTCTGTTTATTTTTCCAGCTTTTCCTCCTCACCTCACACTGAAAGCATTTTTGACCGTTACATGCATGGCCCATGTGGCTGTGCTTTAGTTTTAAGGCTTTCTTTGTAACTTGGCTGTGTAATTGTCTTGTGTTATACAACCTGACCTGACTAAACCTCAGTCTGTTCCAACCTGTTCCTCTATTCCTAATAAAATTTGAAATAGAGACGGTTGGACATTAACAAGAGCAAGACAAAAATATATTGGCTTTTTTTCCACATTTTTTAAGTAGCCAGCACAACAGCACTTTCGAACAGATCTCTATATTCATCTTTTACTGATTTTCTCGTATTAACTCAATCACGGAGGTCAGGTTTTCAGGTTTGTGTTACTTGCTTTGTTTTTTTTCAAGATTGCTCAAAAAGTTAGGAGTAAAAATGTTACACCAACCTCATTTTTTTTTTTTTTTTTAAGTCAGAAATTTTATTACATGATATGATTGTCAGTGGGTAATTTGGTATGGATCTGGATTTTTTTCCCTTTTTCTGATGAAAAATTGATATATTATGCTCCCTTTTTTCTCCTTAGACCACTATATATCAGAACTAGACTTGCATAGATTTGCTTTAAAGAACTATCGATAGAAATAGTAATAATAATGAACAGTCCCAGTCTTACAAATCTGTCTTTGTCATTCTCCAAGGTGTCTTGCTTGCTTTTGTCTTTCAGTTTTGTTTCAAAAAATTCATGCGATCCTGCGTAGACTCCAGCAGTATAAAATGCAACAAGCTGCTGATATGCCAAGTACAAGCAGAGGCCTGTGTGTTTTCCGGTGAGTATTGTTAGTTGTGGGTAGTTATGAGCGAAACAGCTCCTCGCCATGGGAGCTGTGCCATGCTCCTGTGTACCACCTGCCAGCGCTCCAGACTTTTTCCATCCAGCAAACTTACAAATGGCCCATCCCCATGGTGACAGAAGGCAGGCCTAGGCGGTGCTCCCCTATACTCGCGTGGTAAGCCAAAAATAGCCTCACTATTTACAGATGCAGTCACGCCCCTTTTTCCTGGCACCCTGTCCTCACCTTAGTCCTCATCTGACAGCGACATACCCTTTGACACAGTGGAGGGATGACTCCAGGTCTGGGTTTCCATTACCCGTGCAGCAGGCAGGTACTGAGGGGAGCTAAAGGGCTGGAATATGCAGGTTCAAAAAATGTATTGACACATGTTGAAAGACATGCATACTTTTATGAAGTTCACAAGCACACACATTTGCATTGTGTGAGATTGAAGCATTTTTCTCGAGTGTTAGCCATGTTTCCTATGACTTTTTTTTTTTTTCAATTGAAAGGGAATAACTGAATTATGCATGTTTAGACAATAAATGCTCTGGGCTCATCTGCTAATACTTTGCGGATATATCCAGGAGGGCTGAATGCTGAATGGATTTTATCCCAGTTTCTTACAAATCATTTTCTGGGCTTTGCCAAAAATCCTTCACGGATTATATGACATTATCATCTGAGGCCAAGGAGGTTCCAGCTAAAGCCTTTTTCTTGTTTCATGAGGTGAAAGTCTGAGAGGCCAAATCAGGTGAACAGGTTTGGTGCTAAAGTAGTTTAAATCCAAATTCGTGGCTAACGGCCAACAAGTACATTATCACTGCATGTTGGCCAATTTGTCCGGCTCGACAACTGGCAGAGCCCTGGGTACCTCTGGAATCTCTTGGACAAAACACAGAAAACTATTATAGCCACTGTTCACGTCCTCGTGTCTCAGGGTCAGGATCTACCCGTAAGCACTCACATTTTCTGATTGTGTTTGAGCAAATTAACCATTTTCTCACATTCATGTCAGTAAGTAAATTGGATTTACTTTTCTGTCTGTTTGATTATGTGACTTAAAGTGAAAAATTTGTTCAATATTTTGCCAAATATTCACTGTGCTCATCTAATTATCTTCTTGATAATTGTAATTTATCATCATAATTCCCTGCACACATTATGCAATATTTCGGTTGAAACTCTCCAGAAAGCACTTTACTCTTTTGGATGCCTGTTGCTGCTTTAATATCTTTAAACTTCAGGGTGCCCCTGTGGCTCACTGGGCTAAAGTGCGTACCACGTGGTGCAGGTTTGATTCCAGCCTGTGCCCTTTGCTGCATGTCATCCTACTTCTGTCTGTTTCTCTACTGTACACATCAAAACAAAGCAGAAATGCCAAAAAAAGAAGAAAAAGAATTTAGACCCTTGGCCATAACCTCAGTAGTGATGAAACACCAAGACAAGCTGCATAAATCATATCTAAACACGCCGACCCCGGCCTCCTCCGACCTCTTTCGGTTTGCTGATGTTACTAAAAGGTCAGCTGATGATGCTGTTTGATTGACTGCATGCTGCACGCTGTATTTAGTCATCCTGAGGAGTAGAATTCCCCTGTACGTGCTATTTGTGGATTACGTCTCTGTGCCTTGGAGGCTGATTCTGAAGCTGACCGACTTGAGCCTGGTTAACCCCATCCATGACGGGATGTATGAAATTTGAACTTCTGGAAGACAGATAGCCATAGTCAAGATACCAATCCAAAATAATTGTCAACAAAGGAGGGCCACAAGGCTGCTAACTAAAAAATAGTTTCCTACTTTACAGCATTTTCAAAGTCATAGGATCATAGAGACGGGTTTAATAAATGTAGAATGCAGAATGCATCAAGAAAAGGGCCCAGGTTCATCTCACGGTGTCCACAAACCCGTCCACACACCTGTTTTTTGTTTTGCTTTTTAAATCAATGCCGTTCCAGCAAAGACTGTGCAAACTTTTAAGTGTCTTGGCCTTCATATCACAGACTCTCCATCCTGGACTCTAAACACCACTCACGTAACAAAGAAAACCAAGCGGAAGCTTTACTTTCGAAGATCCATAAAAAAAAATTGGCATGTCCACGGAGACACCGGTCTGTTTTTATAGGGCGACTGTTGAGAGTAGCTACACAGTGCGGCTTGGCAAACTAACTGAGCAGTATAAGAAACGACTCATAGGGGCTGTTTAAACTGCAACAGGCCTGGAGGCGGAGCATCGCCACAGATCGAGGGATCCATACACGCTGAGTTCCATATAACTGACTATATTACTAATATTAATGGAGAGGTTAGCACAGGAACTTTTTGAACTGCTGGTGAGTGAGAATTAAAGCGCTTAATCAAATGTTTTTATGTCTCCTATCCATCCATTGGTATATTTATACTGTTACAGTGTATAGATTATGATTTCATATATCGATTATGTTTTTATGCCTTCTTATCTAATATGAATTTGTGCTGTGAGGAACCACATCATCTGCATTTCATTGCATTTTTATGTACCCCTGTATATTTTAGTGCATGTGACTAAGTAATCATCCATCTAACTTACTAACGAAAATTACATCTGAGTAATTAATAATACCAGTATGGCTTGTAAGAAAAGATGAAACAGCAGCGTACACATCTGTCCACATGACACAAACAACCGACAGACAGACTGATCAACTCCCTGACACTCCTTCATGTCAGACAGACCGAATGACCAGCTCACCGACGAGTCCATCGCCCTCCTGACAGACACACACACACCGACTGACATACGGTGTTTCACAGGTGACGAAAACAGCAAAGAAAACCAAAAAGAGGCAATCCCAGGCCATGATGATTACAGCACGTGCCATTTTCTCCCTGGGGTTCACGCACACCCGCTACCTGGCGCAAGACAAGACTTAGAAGTTTCATTGTGCAGATTTATAGTGTCTTTATGGCTCCACTTCCTCCTTCATTGTATTCCCACAGAGACCTTGATTTCAGCTTTTATAAAGTGAGTGCATAGGCACGGCGGTGCAGCTCCTGCCCTCGTCTCTCATCAGCCATCTGCAGGCAGTAAATTCTCAATATACGTCCTGTTATGAAGGGCACGTTGAGAAAAACATGGGGGTTGCTTTAAGAGATGCTTTAAGAGATAATTGCTTGACCATACGGAGGCACCTTTGATCGTTTCGTCCCATAAAGCGCCGCCACGTTCGGTTTTTGTTGTTGTTAGAGATGTACGCGAAGTAAAGAGTACGAACGACCCGTATTACAGAGATGGACGCCATGTGTGTGTGGACGTGAGCTTGTGTTTACATGTGTTTTTTTATGCGTGTGAAGGTCTCAGGGTGGGTTGGTTGGACTCCGCAGGTGTACAGAGGCCATTTCACATGTGGCGGGCCTAGCATGACCTGCTGACACGCTGACATGGTCACATGGTCGCAACATCACAAAGCGGCAGACAAATCACCTTTTTAAAAGACACTTTAAGGGACGCTCAAAAAGACAACCAGATGGGGCCTGGAAAATCTTGTGCCGTCTTTTATTCTCCATCTGCAATCATTCAGCTTGAATCGTTCTTTCTATTGTGATGCGTGAAATGCTGTGCGAGGATTTATAAAATTTTTGCGACGGGACAGATGTTTGAGCTTAGGAAATGTGAAGAGTGAGAATTATCTTTAACTGTCTGTTTATTTGATCACAACGCGCCGGTTTTCTCCTGTCTGCATCCAAGTGTTCGTTATTCCTCTCCGGCTCGAGCTGAGAGCTCTGTTTTTTTTCATGCGAGAAAAAAAAAAACAAAACAAACAAACTCAGACATCAGAAGCAATCATTCTTCCATTGTTTGCTGTAAATGTTTTGGTACATATGCACGATGTTTACGTTGAGGAACATAGCACACATTAGGGATGCTCTTAATGGGCTACAGTAAAAGCTCTTGCTAGTCAAGGGTTCAGGCAGGTGCAGACTCTTACAGTAGATAAAGGAGCCTGGCACTGGAGATGAGTTCACGACAATCACTGTGAGGCTTTTAGACGCCTTCTCCAAGCTCAATCTTCATTTCCCCTGACACTGATTTTGCAATAAGGATCCGGAGAAAAGGAGAATGTCCATCTATTCATTTTAATGATCCCTCATTATTGACTGCTGGCAGGGAGGGGGCGGGCAAAGGTAATGATTCTTTGTCTTTGCTGGCCAATCACTCCTCTTAAAGGAATAATGCTCTAAATAAGGCCACTAATGGATGCCCAACGTGACCTAAAGCTGACCCGACATGTAACCCATGTCAACTGACTTCCCCGCATGGAGGACTTGAAGTGTTTGCCACTTTTTTACTTCTCTAACAAGTTTCCTTAACTGATCAGAACTTGATGTGTAGAAGAAGGAATTGAGATTATTAATGTCCACCCGCAAATCCCACGTGGTCTGTAAATATTGATTTAAAAAATGAGAGTAATCTAATTGCTCTAAACCTCCACTACTATGAAAGCACGTCACTGAATTTACAGCCACTGCGTTAGCATGCTTTAGGTCCTAAATTATTCAAAGATTTGCACCATAAAACTTTAAGAATCCAAACGTTTTCTCTGTACCTTTATCATTTCGACCATTCATCTCTTTGAACAGCTGGAAAGAAGCCCTGAATGATTTTACTTGAGGTAAAGGAAAAGCGCTGACTGTTCACATTCATCCTTCAAGTGACCGACATGTCATCACGAGGAACAAACCTCTTCTGCCTGCACTCACTACCAAAGAATTGTCACACGAGTCACAACAAACCACGTCAGACTTAAAAGTCAATGAGTTTGCAGGCAGAATCTGCTATCATTTTAAAACTCACTTACAGTACAATTAAGGTTAATTCCTGCAATCAATTTTTTGCATTCTCGCTGGTAAGAAAAATACGATGTGTCACACAAAATCAGATCTGGCCACGTTCACACCACAGGGTGAACGTGGCTCTAGTTACATAGAAGTCATTTCTTGGCTGTGCAAAAATCCTCCACAGCTGAACTAGTTGAACGCCCAAATTACAGCAGCCAGCAAGTACATTATCGAGTGCATTACTGGTCTAATTTGTCCATTTTGTGCAATTTACAGAACTTTTTTTCTGTAAACAAAGATGAATTTTTTTCATCACTGTGTCGAAATGAGCAAAAACAGTCAATGAATTCAATTGCTTCTGCCAAAAATTCAGCCTTGACTCACTGTACTACGTGTCAGGCGTAGAACTTATCAATCAACAGATTTCTATCCCCGGCTGCGTGCGTGTGCGTGTGCGTGAGCGATGGTCGGCCAGTCATAGCTGTCATCAGTCTATCAAGGTAATGAAGCCTGCTTTACTGCAGCCTCCAACAGCTCTTTAAGGCCTACTTCACACCGCCGAAGATATACACTCAGGTATTAGTTGCTCTGCCTGGATGGGCCGGTGGATGATGGGTGGGCGGGGATGTTATTAGGTGCATTCATCTACAAGGC
>OMNV01002587.1:28623-68326 GCA_900303265.1 Brotula barbata
CCCCCAAGCCATACTATACTGAAACTGACCACAAGACAACCCTATCATCCTCCAAGATTACCTGTCTCCTGCACTGTATATGAATGTTTTATCATAAAAGCTTTTCTTTTTTGCTAAGTGCCTCCTTGAGTGTTTGCTTTTAACTTTTGATTACCTTATGTCTTGTTGCAAAGACGAAAAAAGGCCCGGCCCATTTGAATATAATGGACTTAACGGGAAAGCTAATCTCTCTTGCTTCATTCAAAGAACGCAGTGTGCTGGTGTAATCCAACACAGTTAGTGTGAAAAGGTTTGGATAAAGTGGGAATTTCAGTGCATCGAAGTAAATGTCAGTGTCAAACTGGGCCAAGCAGGTGGAGAGCGTCAAGGGAGAGGAAAACATGTGACAATAATTATATGAATGTATATACAAAAAAAATCCTGATTTGTATAGAATCCATATGTTTCCATCTGTTATGAAATATAGGATGTCAGTGTAAAAGGACTCATTGACCAGCATGAAAAGCAGTCAAACTCTACACATTTGCATTTGATGTGGTGGATCTCATCTCATTTGGCTCAAAATACTCTTTTATATGATAGCTGAGTTTCTCCTTCATATAGTCTTGAGTCATTTAGAAGAAAAAATATTTTTCTCTCTTTCGGTCCAGACATTGAGGTTTCCAGCCTTCAACCCCCCTCCTGTAGGTTTTGCCAGACGTCGCGTTGTGAGAGGGGAATGGTCGATTGCATAACGGCATGCGAGACTTGATCGTTCCTGGCCTTCTCGCAAAATTCAATCATTCTCTGCATACTCCAATCCCATGTCGGCCCATTAAAGAGCAGCCCAGGCTAGGATTTCCCCTCATATGTTTTAAATTGAAATTACGATCACAAAGTCTGCCATCTGCGTGAATCTAGGAAGACAAGGAGCCTGGGGAGAAGGAGATACTTTGGTATCAATACAGTCAAAGCAAAAAAAGGTTAATCCCTGCATCGCGTTGTCCACATTCATATTTGTCTGATTATTGGTGCTTTTTATTCCTCATCGTTTGACTTACTTCATATCAATAGTTTATCTCTGCCCCCCTCCAATCTTCAACTTCATTCCAAACTGATTTACAGAAGTTAAACTCATCACACCAAATGTCAAAGCTAAGGAGAATAGGTGAGGTATGAGCCACCAGGAGATGATGACCCCAGATGTTCGCTGCAGAATCACTGGGATCTGAATCAGACTATGACTGGCCATTAGTTCCTCATTCTTATTCATCCCTGAGGACAGCAGGAATGATAAACACACACACACACACCTACACATGCACACATGCCTAAGACACTCTGATTTAGTGCAGAGAGGAAATGATGTTGATGTGACTCTCCTGACCTGGGCAAACACCCCAGAGAGATGCATCACTCGTTCATGTAAACAGAGGTTGAGCAATATCTCTGTGCTTTTTGGAAATCAGACACAAACATTATCAAAATTCCAGTAAAGGCAGCAGAGAAGTTTCTGTTTGTGATTTTTGAAAAAGACAAATTGAACATTGTCACCCAAGGTACACTTTGGATTACACACTGAGAACTGAAGCTTCTCTAATGGTTCTATTCAGTAAAGATTAATTTAGCAAAGATATTTTGTCTAACTTTTAGAATTCAATAATGAGGTCTCTGAATGTTGACGCCTGACTGGAGCTGATGATCTTTGCTTCGATTTCAGGCGTGATGCTCTTCTAAGCATACACTGACATCTCCTGGTCAATTTGAAAACGTTCATTTTACATTGATGGATAAAACTTTGCTGCATGTCATCCCCTCTCTCTGTCTGTCTCTCTACTGTACCGATCATGATAAAGCAGAAAAGCTAAAATAATAAAATGTTAATGGTTAAACATTAAGGTAAAAAGTTCAGGTTTATTTAAGGGAATTTGGGTAATTTTAATGGGTTCTAAAAATAAATTGTGATGAAAAAAAACTTTATTCTAAATGTTTTTGGTTTGATTTTATGCAGATTTCCCCAGAATGTAACCTGATACATTCTTGAGTGAGTGAGTGAGTGAGTGAGTATCTTGAGTGACTGAATCAGCCAAAAGTAATCCTGTTCTACTCATTTAGATGAATCCAGACTGTACCCATTTAAAACCTCCAGTAAGAGATAGAAGCCAGGTATACTCAGACTGAACATTTCTGCTCAGATATTCTGATATCTATTCAGACTTATAGGCTCTGTCATCTCATTTTGTTTAAAGTCGATGTGATTTTGGTATTTGAAAGTATACAAATACTTTACTACTAAATACTTTATTGTGTTGTTGTTATATTGTTAATGTTGTTATAAATTGATACAATTATGACATATTTAAAAGAAGCACATTTCCCAATTCCTCGTCCTGATTTCTCTCTCTTGGTTGCTCTTACTTGTTGAAAATAAGCAGCGAGGCCCAACTCTGAGAGAACGTGATGCGTGATAGGTGTTGTCCCTGCTCATTTCAGTGCCAGTTGCAATGATAATCATATGAATAATCATAACCATTTTAAACTCACAATATCCCAAAGATCATTTTTAATGTGTTGAAAACATTGCAATGAATAAAAAGTTTGAATGGTGTTTCTAAATGAAAGTTTGCTGATATTTGAATGTCCTAACATTATTTCTTAGCAACTGTACGTTGGTGTATGATGTCAATATGATGTCAGAATGATGTCATAATTGTGTTTCCCCCCCCCCGCCACAAAGAGCACATTTACCTATGTTCTCCCCATACACTAGAATCACAATGTGCGCTCAGTTTTTAGACTGAGAAAATAAGCAAAAAGAGATGAAGAAGAGGATGAAGTTGAAGGGAAAGAGATGGGCAACACATACCAGGTTCTGCATTAAAAGAAGGCAACAAAGAAAAAGAAAATTCAACAAGAAGAGAATTGAAGAAGCAAATGAAATCGCAACCAACCAAATAACATCACTGTTTCGGTTGCAACTGAAATTGAAAAAGTAGAAGTAGGAGAATGAGCAGAGCGCAAACTAGAAGGAAAGAAGGAGAGGTGGCTGTTTAGCATCATCCAAGGAACGGAATCCACCAGCGATTGCAAAAGGCACGTTCGCCTCTGCTCCTTTCACCTCACCTCGGTTGAGTCAACGTCTCTTTGTTTACGCCTTTTTCTTTGTTTTAATTTACATTTTGGTTTGCCAATTTTCTCAGTTTTTGCACACCAGCATTCCTCCTGCTCACTTTGCCTCATCTTCTCTGTTCTACTGTTATTACTTATGGACGTTTATTCATGGTGGAAAAGAGCAAAGTTCTGACAGATATGACAATTTTTTTACTCTGAGCAGCTTTACAAACACAAGAAATATTGATGTAAGAGGTAAGGATGCAAGCAATTTTTCAAATATGAACATGTAACTTCTCTGATTTAGACAAACAGGATTTCCCAAAAAGTTATGAATGTTTTTTTTTTTATATGAAGAATTTTGATTGCTGTCCAAAATCCAGATCCAGGGGCAGGGGTGTCTTATGAATTACAGAGAAAAATTTTCAACATTGCAACAATATTTAATCTTTATTTTTTTTCTAAATGTTTATTTGTCCAAAATGTCAACACGTCCAGATTGGACAGGCTTAGGGGTACCGTGATGGAATTGGAGAAAGACAAATGCAAAGACTAATGTTAAGAGAGGTGCTGTTGATTTTGTAGCATGCAAAAAATGGTTCCATGTCTCCATGTCTTGTCCTGAATTTTATTAGTTAACCTTTATAACAGTACATTGTTTTTTGTGCTTCAGTAACAAATACAAAGCATGTTCTTGTGGTTTGTTTTTTTTTAAAAAAAGGCGCACCAAGAATGACTTAAGGCACATTTTACAGCCGATAGTAATATATCGCCATATAAAAGCAAAAGGAGTCGGCCCTATGGTCACATTATAGGTATACATTTCAAGTAAAAAGGCTCTTCACAACAACACAACTATAAAGTAACATTTTTGGTTGGTTCTAGGACTCTACATTTCCAGTTTTGACATTTCCGGGATGTTATTTTATCCTTACACAATGCTACATAAGTCAAAAAACAGATGTGATAGTCACTTGAAGAGTAAACGTTCATCTAACAGCTCTCTTAACAATAATATGAACATGTAAAGCTCATGACTACAATGTGCGCTCAGTGTTATTTAAATCAGTGCCATTTACGTTACTATCCTGTGCAACAATGTTTTACAGCTACATTGGACATTTGGTGTTGCAGGCATCCCCTGACCTAAAGAGTCCATAAACGCTGACCAGTGGGAACATGGATATAGCCCCAACCATGGAGCCAAGCTGCACTACCGCTCCACACCACACGAGGGCACTGTGACCTTCATCCCGCAGAATAACTCCAATGATGACCTTCACATAGGACAAGGACAAGACAAACAGGATCCAGGCCAAAACCTGCAGCAAAGAAAATGGGAATATTTTTATTGTCATGAGACTGATCATCAATATTGATGTCAAGTGCCAAACTTCTATAATAACAAAGGGCTCCTTAAATCCTCCCTTTGGTTATAGTACATTAAATAACCCATTGGTTTTAAAGTGACATCCATCATGAACAGGAAAGAGCAGTCACTGTTCTGTTCGAGCCAATAAACCCAGCTGCTGTAGCATCCTATTCCTACAAAAAGGACTATATCGATAATCAAACAGGATAACTAAAAATTCATACCTTACTAGTTACTGATATATCAATTATTAATAATGGCGTTAGTTAATTCTGTTTGACTAGCTAAAATGTCATATAACAGATCAATATATGCATAACACTATATTAGAGATTTTTAAACTAATTGCTGTCTTGTAATAGGCTAGAAAAGATATTCATTTTAATTTAATAGGAGGAATCTTACTATGACTACAGTTCCAGAAGCACTATGGACTAGCAGAGGACAGGGACTCAAAGCAGCCATGGCCATGATGTAGGCACCAAATCCTGTCCCAAACACGGTCAAAAAACCCATGGAGGTGAGAGACCTAAAAACAAAAGACATGTGAGGGTAAAGGTCATATTTTTCATGACCCTTTCAAACAACCATAGTTCAAGTTTGGCTTCCACTCAGCCCCATGTGCACCACTATACAGACAACAGAGGACAACTGTTATTAAATAATCATAAATAATGAAGTAACTCAGCTCAAACAGCACAGAAACATGATTGCAGTGGTAAGGCACCTGCCACCTATTTGTGTGTAAAAGAGGGGCAATACATTGTCAAAAGACTACTTATTTGTTGCTATTTTTCCATGATGTGTTTTCCAGGGCTAAAGGGTCGAGTTAGCTCAGTGTAAACGGCTCTATTTGATCATCATTTCCATCACGTGATGTTGAGTTGCACTGTTGTGTGTGAGGGAATATAAACAAGAATTTCCTTAGTTAAGAGTCCTTAGTTAACATTAAAATAACAAATAGAATTAGAAAAGTATGCCAATTTGAGTATACTAATAATGTTGGCATTTTGACTTTGTGCTGTTCATCTGTTGTTATAAACTGTTGGCAGTGTGGCTTGTTTGAATTTCTGCAAAATAAATACATTTGAATGATGCATATGTTGTCTACTCATACTTTTAAATAATACATGCAAAAAATCTTTGTTAAATTTGAACATATAAAGAATGTTCAATTAATTAACCTACACAAATGAAATGATTCACTGTTTAACATACATAATATTTATACTTACCTTATTGGCATAAACATGGCGATGAAACAAGCCGCCGGGTTTGCAACAGCTGCCATGGTGGCTGCTAGATGGTAGGCCTGGTTGCCATAAGGTAGACATGAGTAGGACTGCACAGATGGCAGAACTGCATTGGTCAGGGCATTTACCCAGGCCAGCACCACAAAGATGAACACCATCTCTAGATTGCTGTAGGTCCCCTTCCCAAAAGAGCTGCGAGGTTGCCTCCTGGTGGCCTCCTTTGGACTGATCATAGGCTTCTGCTCTGCTGTCTGAGCATGGAGAGACAGACCTTGTTCTCCCTTCCCTGAAGCCAGATCATCACTAAAGTACAGGTCGCTCTTTCTCTCCCGAGCCACAGCTGGATGATGGTTAAGTAGGATGAAGGCCAACAGGCACACTACCATCATGGCACTGAGGAAGAAGAAGAAGACCTGGGCAGAAAATTTGGCTGGTTGATAGATGGCTTTTAGTTCTGCGCTGTCAGTCAGATTATCTGCAGTAACATTTTGACAGTGAACTACACCAACGCCTTGAATGAGAGCCACAACTGCTGGTACAAGGCCACTGAGCCCTTCACCTGCAAAATAGGTGGTAAGGTACTGTGGCCGCAGCCTCATCATAAAAGGCAGGAAGGAGACGGAGGAGGTGCAGTCCACAACGGAGAGCAGAAAGCTTAACACTAGGAGGGGCAAACTGTGCAAAGAGCCCCCGATTGTGACAGTATGGTTCCAGAAGAAGGCCAGCAGGAACGTAGCAATGATCCCCAGGGCCACGATAAAGTAGATAACTGGTCGCTCATCCAGCACGCCTGGGCGGAAACGATGCATTAGAGTGATGAAGAGAGGACCGATGTTTGCCATCTGGATGAGCACTGTGAGGTAGGAGGGTAGGTACCAGCCTTCTGGGATCTCTGGGACAACCAGAGGCAGCTCAACCCACATTCCATTGATGGCCACCCATGAGCCCATGCCGAAGAGACATGCCAGCACGTGAGTCAGCAGCGACATGATGGAGGTACGAATCAAGCAAATCAGGAAATACTGGTTGTACACGGTCTGAAATACATAAAACATAAGCTGGTGTGTTAGTAACCTATGAAACAATGAGGTTCCTTAGTAAAAGTTGTGAGAAAATAAAAACCTAAAGATGCACAAGGCTGTTCATTTATTCAATACGTAAGCAGCCTATATGACCTCCATGTTTCAGTCCAGAGTGATGATTATGCAGTGAGAGCCCATGTGGCTGGGAATGACCTTCCCACTCTATCCCTCTTTTTGTGTGAGATGGGGCTGTGCGTGACCTTTTACACACTACTCCACATGCTTGTGATATTCTCACACACACATTCTGCTGTATGTATGTGAATACTTTAGCCTTACTTTGCACTACAATGCCTATTTACCCTGGTATTTTTATCTATAGCTTGCTATATACTTTTATTTCTACGTCGGTCGATATTTTTTCTTAAACACCAAAATTTCCAGGTTCATAAACAGTGATGTTATTTTAACATAAAATAATCACTAGTGAAATGAAGCTTTGGTAGCATGGTCATTATTACGGATATAAAAAATAAAAGTTAATTCATTCAAAGCATTAGACTAATTTAGTTACTATAATTCATACGTGCAACTTGCGGTTGTGCAAATTGTAAACTACATTAAAAAAAAGGTTTTAATCTGGACAATGGAAAAGGAAACATACTAATAATAAGATAATAATAATTAGTTACAAACAGCTCCAGTCTTTTACTACATGATCTTTACTCAAGTTATACCACAAACTGAACATGGCCGATAATGGAATACATATTAGTTTCCTACCAAACAGATCTTATGGGCTCAAGCAGGAAACAGATGGAGTTGAAAGCCTTGCTGCTATCATAGGATTACCCAGTAATTAAATAATCTTTGCAGCCATCGTTGTTCAAAATTCATCTTACCTCGTTCTGACCAGCCAGGAGAGGGATGTCCTCCTCTACCCCCTTTCATTTAAAAACATTCATTCTCGTGTGATTAGAGGTTGTTTATTTTTCTTTTACATGTGTGTTCATGCATTGCAGCCCCCTTGTCTCAACAAACACACACAGGCACTTTTACTTCCTGTCTATACAGCACCTGAATGGGGTGGAACTACGCAAGCGCATGTCCTGTCACCATGACGCTGCTTCACTGCTATTGGAGGCTAACAGCCATGTGCTCTCTGGGGCTCAAGAGCAAAGCAACCGTAGCAGGAAGAGAAAAGGGGGCAGTCTCAGTGAAGATAGCTCCTCCTTTTCCTCCTTCAACTAGCAAATGACCTTGTGCTGTGCCCTGCTTTAAAAATACGGACTTTGTGTCATTGCTTCCTGTGCAGCACACTTAACTTTTATGTCTTGTAATTATTACACTGAGTTCCCTTTTATTCCATTTTATCCATATGTCCCTGCCTCATTTTATTTCTTGTGACATACACTGCATTTATGTGCTTGGAGTTATATGCCTAATTGAATGTATAATTAAAGCATCTCTAGCCAAACTATCATCCCCCTGCACAGGAAAGCTCAATCCACCCATTTTAAATGAACCGGCCAACACCCAACACAGTTAGTGTTATTATCATTATTATTCTATTATTATCATTTAAAAGATTGTCTATAAATTACATTTTCTTTCAGCTAACAGTCAACCAACTGAATTTTTTATTTAATTTTGAGCAAAAATAGATATATGGCAATGCTGAGTTGACATACAGTATATCAGTAGCCTTTAGATGATGTCAGTAGCCTTTATACAACTTTTGTGAGGGGGCATGAATGATGCAGTGGACCATTAAGATCTCAGTTTACATGACAAAAATGGAGTTTTGGATGTGTTTTTTTTCTACCACATATTTCAAATGAAGTATGATCCATTGCAAATATTTGGGGAAATACCAGAAGAATATGAATATCTCTATAATGTTTCATAGCCCGCTATAACAGAGGAGCACTAAATAATCTTTCATTTTCTTCTTCTTCTTCTTATTTTTCACTAACTCACACATATGATTGTCAGGCCATTATCCCACAAACTAGAGTTTCATAATGTGAATACTTCTACTTCTATACAACCAGCAGATGTCATGCATGAGCTGAGAAGCCAGCTAGTCTAGGTGGAGAAGCCCATCATGGAGGAAGGAAGCAGACATTTTATTAACCTGCACTTGCATATCTGATGTAATCTGCCTGCGCTGCGCTGTAATTACCTGCTGCTTTTAATATGATGGGCTCACACTGTTCCTCCCAAACCCACAAAATATGGATTTTCCAGAACTGCTGGTGTGGTCAAGCCAGTGATGATTCACTGATTGTGATTGACATTCTGAACTGATCAAATCAAATGTTACCGACACTGTTGATTGTTACACAGTTAGTCCAATTATAGTTTAGAGCTTTATTTTAAGTTCTGTGAGATATCCAAAGAAAACACATTTTGGTGGACTGCTTACTTAGGAAAATGTATATGACGCTTTCATAATCAACGCTTTCAGCTCAACAACAAAATGCATTTAAACTCTTCCTTTCACAAACTTTATTTTAACAATGTAAACATTAAAACAACTTTGTCCTCTTCCAGCACATGCAAACCTTTAAGTGTTAGCTTTCAAAGTGTGTTGCATCACATTATTAATTAAATCATTACATCTGGAGCAGTTGGGCTTTCAACCTCTTTACCTCAAATAATCCCTCCTCTGGACTTTTACACAAATGTCTTCTCAAGTGTCTTTCTGTTGTTTTACACATCTGAGTAGGTAAAAACAGACACTGCGGTGCCCATCAGAAACAGAATACCTTTCTACAGCTCAAGTAAACTTGTGATAATATTGTCTGTAACCAGAGTCAAAAACTAACATTTCTTTCAAGGCTGTAAATTAACAGGGGGTCTTTGTTTGGACAAGGCTGAGACAGCAAGGACATCATTTTGCCTCTGTTTTATTCTGACGATGTAATTTAAAAGTAGTTGAACGTAGATGTAGTTTATACACATTAAACTACAGCTAACAATCAAACATGCCTGTTTTACTGTCAAAATTTTTGAACCACAAAATTCATATTGATAAAACAACTAACAATGTTTCAGTCCATATTAAACTGTACAAAATGCCACCTACCTGCTCAAAGACTGGGAGAACAGATGTGCAAGCTTTTTCCTTGTGAGAAGCAACACCGTTGTGCAATGGGTTATTTTGCTGTGATGTAGACACAACAGAGAGCTCCTTAACAGGATAGTGGCCTTCTGATGTTTCTGTGTGAATGATAGGTGCACACTATTTTGTGCTTTACTAGTCTGGATCCAAATCATGTGACCACCAAGTTCTCAGTCAGGAATTCAGTTTGCAAGAGTGGGAGGTGGAAAGAAAAAGACCAGTGAAATGGGGGAGAAAGGCAATGAGAAGTCAAATGATTTCATGCAATTGTTAGACTATGCTAGATAATAAAGCCTATGTTTCCGACAAGCATCAACCCCAAACAAACATTATTTTAGAAAGGAAAGTACATGATCCAGTTGAGTACATGCGTGTGGAGATAGTCCTCATTTGGGTACAAAGTGAGATTATGCATGTCAGACAAAACGGCAGCATGTAATGTGAGAGAGGGTGAGGGGTTAATCAGGGTCAGACGGGCATTCATTCAGAACCAATACAAGCTAAACAGGACGAGACACACATGATAAATGGACTGCATTTCTATACCATTTTTTTATCCAAAGCACTTTGCAGTGTTTGCCTCACATTCACCCATTCATACACACAATTTCACACCGACAGCCAAGGTAACCATGCAAGGCCCACTTGCTTGTCAGGAGCAATTTGGGGTTAGGGTCTTGCTCAGGGCCGTTTGACATGTAGGAGCTGGGGATCAAACCAGCGACCCTTTGATCACTCGATCACCTAAGCCATATTTAGGGTTTAACAAGAGGGGAAAAAAGACAAATAACAGATGCATATTTTTGGACTAAATGTACGGGATTGAGAATTGTCATGCAGCGTCATGTACACCCTAATTCCCAGTTTCTTACAATTCATTTACAAATAAGGGTTCACACTTAAGACAAACCAGTCCCTTAACTCCCAGATGCTTTTCAGCTGCTTTCTCATTATTTTAAGTCTTTCACCACAAATATCACAATCATTCATGTCTACATCAAATGTATTTTCCTGAAACTTTTGGCCTCCACCACACTAACCTCTATGCTTTGTTGTTCTTTGTATCCATTTGCTGAGGCGGTTGATTTTTCTTTGACAGCGTTATCACAGCTCCAGCATCTGTGGTCACCTGTTCCACCTTTAAGAGATAACCCTGGATTCAGAATTTTCTGAAATTCTTAAATGATAAAAATGATGCTGAAAGGCTGAAGTACCTGTTAAAGGCTTGTGTTGGTCATAGTAGGCATTTAATAAATTATTGAGGAAAATTACCCAAGTTACTTTGAATTATAATATGCATGCAGCTAAGATAATTAATGTCTAAGAGATGATTCCTTAAACATATTTCTTCCGCTGTGCGACACGTTTAAAGGATTTTTGGTTGATTTTGCTCATTTTGTTTATTGTTGACAGTTGTCCATTTAATCATCTTTTAAATTATTTCTTTTTGTTTTGTTTTGTCTGAATGGTGATGTATGAACAAACTTGTGCCTTGCCTTACCCACACCAAAGTAGGTAACGCAAGAGAAGTGTTTTTGAGGTTTGAGGATATTTTCGATATGTGTAATTTACCTTCTCGCCCTAGTAACTCATCAATAACTGAGTAAAACACGTAGAGTTTTTATATTCCACATTTCTAGAGAAACTGATTTTTTTTTTTATTCCAAAAACCATTCAACAGAATTTCCAAAAGATTTCTTCACAATACACTCTTACTTATTTATATACCTCAGAGTTTAAGTTGTTAACTCCGTGCAACTCTGCTGCTCTCTTGCTAGCGCCACCTAGCCTAGCTTCCCGGTTAGGTCTCGTGCTTTGTTTTTCCCCTGCATCGGCGACCGGAAATGACGCACTCTTCCTTTGCCGTATCTGGAAGTTAAGAATGAAAATCATTCAACGTAAGTCCGTGTCGCGCGCTGCGTCAAACGGTTGTGGACGTCACAAAAGATGAATGATGTGGCGCAATAGATAGCGCGTGGCATTTGCGCTATCATTTGCGCTAATGAAGTGATTGAGAGGCAACTCATCTCAAGGTAAATAAGTCATCTTTCCCATGATGTCACAGTTTTTCCGTGCCAGCTGTTTAAATCACACACGTCTAATGAACACACCCCCAGTAGCAGTGATAAACAACAACCGTACAATTCAGAATCTGATTTATAGTAAAGGGTGCAAAAAGTAAGAGGCCACTCACAATAACACACACTTTTTGTTTATTTAATTTCTGGAATAATTATTAATTAGTACAACTAAATTATTCAACTTGCATGAAAAGTGGAATGGATTAATATTTTAAATATAAATATAGTAATAAATGTAGAAAATATCACACATATTAACAACTATAAACAAATTAAAAATTATTAGACACGGGAACGGAATGCAAATCCAAGATAAAACTCATACTTTGTTTTCCCTCTAAGTGCAACAAAGATGTGCATAATTCACCCTATCCCCAACATCAGGCGGGGCCAAAACATCAATGAAGCGACACAGAGGTCTTTATAAATACATTTAGAAATAGATTTGTGCTGATTACTCGTCATCTAAAAATAAACGTACTGACTGCATGTTTTCTGTTTTACAGGTACAAAGAAAGACACAGCAGCTGAAACCAGTTGCACATTAAAAAGCACCTCAACATTCTACATCCTCCAGCGTTACGTCGGGGAAGGATGCTTTGGCAAAGTAGCACAGTGTGAGAATGCAGAAACATCTGAGAAAGTGGCTGTGAAGATGCTGAAAGTCATACCAGGCTATGACATAAACAGAGAGGTGAGGCCCTAGTCCATGTCATGCTTGGAGTATGCATACACCCAAGTTTATATATTTTGGAACACATCAGCATATATTTATAATACTATGTAATATTTTCACTTCTTCTTTCACTACTTTCATCTAAATCCTTAATTTCTCCCCTTTCTACTCCAGATTGTCATGCATAATCGAATCAGTGCTCTTGACCCAGTCAAGCACAATATTGCACACTTATATGAACATTTTGTGGATGGCGAACGTGTTTGTCTGGCATTTGAAATGCTGGACAAGAATCTGATGGAGCTACAGGATGACTTAAAGAGGCCACTGTCTCTGGCTGAGATACGGCCCATCGCACAACAGGTACAAGCACTGGCCATACACAGAGCAAATGACATGCATGCCTGAAATAATGAAACGAAATTCAAAACCTTCTCATGTCCCCCTGCAGCTGCTTGTGGCACTGGATGGACTGAAGAGTGTCGAAGTTGTCCATACGGATGTCAAGACTGACAATGTAATGCTGGTCAATCACCAGGCCCAGCCTTTCAAAGTGAAATTAATTGACTTTGGCCTGGCTCGACTAAGATCTGAATTGCGTCCTGGCATGAAGGTTCAGCCTCTTGGTTACAGGTGGGTTCATCTGGTACAGTTCATTGTAAACATGGACGAGGTTTTGAGTTTCTGTGATGTCTGCTTTCAGAAATTTGTAAAATGATTATTTTTTGGTTCTTGTCTTTTTATTTCAGATGTCCAGAAGCTGTCTTGGGTCTTCCTATCACTGAGGCCATGGACATGTGGAGTCTTGGTATCCTCCTCGTCAAACTTTTCACAGACAAGCGGCCATTTGTAGCAAAAAATGAATATGATTTGGTGGGTAACTTACTGTATTTTTGTTGTACAGCATTGCCATGAAAAAATATCCAAACACAAGTTGACAGCTGATGCAGCATTGGGCTAATTTGATTTATTATGTTCTTATATGTTCTTTCTCCAGATCAGGTGTATAGTGCAGGTGCTGGGCCAGCCTGATGACAAACTGCTGGATGCTGGGAAGTACACCAGGAAATACTTTGAGGAGACCAATCGCCGCAGCGGTTCCAAATGGAGGCTGAAGGTATTTTATATATATGTATATATATTTTATATATTTTGATGTGCACCTGCTGGTCAGACCGTTTAATTTGCTGAGTATTTTCCAGTGATTTTCTGCTCTCAAATTGTTGAAATAATTGCTGAACTTTCCCCTTTATGTTTTGTTCCTTCAGACAATGAAATGTAAATCAATCCATGCTGAGCAGTCCTCTATGAATACTCTATTGGAGGTAGGTCATCTCCATTCTATTGCATGACTGAATGACTGAATTTGTGGCAATAATTTGTGTGTCTGTAAGGCAGGAAGCGGATCACTTGAAGCGCTGTATTGACTTTGTTTCCAAATGTAGCCTGACTCTGAGAGCACTTCAAGTTGTTCTGAAGACAAGAAGGCCTTTGCAAGCCTTGTGAAACAGCTGCTGCATCTGGACCCAGAGCAGAGAATCACTCCCCGCGTTGCTCTAAAGCACTCATTTATTACTATGAAACATCTACATCACAACCCTCACACTGACATTTAGTAAGTGGCTTTTTGTATATCAATATTAAGTTACTAGGTAACATAAGATTTAAAAAGGATGCATATGTGCTTCTTCATAAAGTTTTATTTTAAATAGATTTCAAAGATAACAAACAATAGATGTCTATAATTAGAAAAATCTGTGGAAAATCTGAAATACTGTAGCTGTATAATGTAAATCATAACTTCTCTAGAAATTTTCTTGAGTCCAAATGGTATACTTAATTATAATTGGGGTTTTAATGGCTAAAAACCTTAAAAAAAAAAAAAAGCTTAACTGTTTGACTAAAAGTGTCCCAAATTACCAGTTGACTCAATCATTTTATATATTTTATTTATTTTTTAATTATATGTATTTTATATATTGTAGATGGAACTATTGATCGATTGATTGAATAATTTGTTTTGTTTTGCTCTAACCAGTGTGGACGTGTCCCGTAAATTCATGACCGTCTGCACAAACGGCGATACTGCAACAGACACCACTGTCAAAGTTCCTGACGCAGATGTTGGAGTTTCAGCTGCTGACGCAAATGACAAAACTTCAGTTGCTGACAAAAGTCACAAAACGTCAACACCGGCCCATGCTACGAAGAAGCGAGTCGGCTGCTTGTGCATGTTCTGGTGGAGACCTTGATAAAGTGGACATTGAAGTTCGACCACATGCTCCATCCCCAGTGGACTAGAAGATATTGTAGTTTGGTTGTTATCACTGTGACCTCACAACATAATGTGGGCTGAAATGCTACTGGGGCCTTTCATCGGTGGTGTTTGCACCCGCCTGTGTGGCTCTCCTATGGGCACTCTGGTTTCTGCCACCATCAAAACGTGTGTGCCCACTGCTACAGGCAGTTAGTCGACAGATGTTGGAGCTTCGGCGGCTGATACAAATGACAGCAGTTCAACCAATAACTCAAGAAAACGTCAACTTCTCCCCATGCTAGTGAAAAGCCTCTTGCTACTTATGGGTGTTCTGGTGGAGACCTTGATGAAAAAATAAGTGAAGATGGAGAATAAGACCACAAACAGTCTTCTGTGAATACTCTGCTGGAGGTAGGTCATCCCTGATGTGTAAGTTATGACTGAATTTGTGTGTATATTGGCAGGATTAGTTGAAGTGGTCTTAATGTTGCTTCCAAATTTAGGTTATCGCTGATGACACATTGACGCAGAAGACAAGAAGACATTTGCAACCCATCTAAAACAGCTGCTGCATCTGGACTCTGAGAATCAGTCCCAGTGAAGCTCCCCAGTATCTGTTTATCACTATGAAATATCCGACTGATAACTCTGACGCCGACATTTAGTAAGTGTCTTTCTGTATATGAATACTGATACAATTATCAGATAAGGCATAGTCCTAAAATGGACATGGATGTATTCATTATTAATTGAATTGATTGATCAATGTTTTGATTTTCTATACCCAGTGTGATGGCGTCCAGTAAACCGATGACTGCCTACTCAAAGGAGAACACTTGAGTGGATGCCGCTGTTAGACGTCCTGACACAGATGTTGGAGCTTTAGCTACTGACACAACTGACAAAACATCAGCATCAGCCCATGCTCATAAGAAGCCCAGCTCCTTATGAAGATGCACACCACATGCATTTCCTTCTCTGAAGTGTTTGCATGTTCCTCCCCTTTCTGTGTGGCTTTCCTCCGGGTACTCCGGTTTCTGCCACCATCAAAAAAATGCAAGTGCCCACTGCTGATAGCGGTGAGAATTGATCAAATCAAGATGAATATTTTCATTTAAAAAATAAAAAGATAATAATATATTGTAGATACAAATTCTAATTGGAGCATTAACTTATGAATGAAACTGTTACCATAGAATGTACGGTACAACAACGACCAGGATATAAGCCAGGTGTATCTTCTCACGTGTTTCATACCATATTTACATAATTATATTTACGACGAATGATCTTGGATGGGTAAAAATAGTAAATTGTGTAGAATATGTATTAATTTTAAACTTATTTATTGAATTAAATATTCAGGATGCTGACAGACACAAAACAGGGAAGGGGACGCACTTCCAGTCTCCAGCAGATAGATGGTTATGTGCAGTTAAATAGATGAATGGAAATTTTTTAAGGCCTGACTGAGCTTTAAAATTAGTATATATAATCTGATAATTATGGTTTTATATAATCCTATAGTTTAATTTCACTAAGGTATTGCAAGTTTTTAGCACTTATTTCGGTAATATAGCATTTGTAAAAAGCTGTTGTATATTTGTATATCAGGTAATATTTAGACAGTTTCACTCACTGTGATAATAATGAGCAGAATATTTTTAGTTTTATTACAAAACGTTTATTAACAAGAGACAGTAAAATTCCTGACATTCATCTACAGTTTCCCTAAACATCAGAATGAGTGCTGGGTATAGAAACATGTACAGTACAGAGAGATTAGTGTGCATAGTAACAGAAGACAAAATCTTACTGTTGTATTTTACAGAACAGTAAATGGACTACCTTCTCCAATATGGACATATCCAAGCTGACATGAAAAGGTACCTTATCACGTAAAAACATTTGGACTTATATACAAATCATTTCAGAACTGCATAGACCCAAATGTAATTATTGAGTGCATCATCTGTTGTCCTCAATCCCAGGTAGATTTGGTACAACCTCACATACACAGAGTAACTTCACACTGAGCAGCCATTTTCTCTCAGGGGAAATTTCTTCCTGCTGAAAATATGTATATTAGTATTTTCAAGATCATGAGTGTACATTATGGTACACCCTTTTAAACAATGTTTTTCTTGTTTGGAGTGTATGTGGTACAAGCATGTTTGTGGTTTCTTTTGATATAACTTTAACAGAAGTGTGTTATACGATTTACTTGTAATTAGCAAAAACATTGATGTATAGAACATTAATATTAAACATCAGACACAAGTTGAAACATGTAAAGAATGCTGCTTTGGGTAAACATTTTTGTGAAAAAGAAAAACTTAAAATCTCACAGAGAACCACAATGTGTGGCAAGAAAATCTCTTTTTATCCAGGCCTTTGATATCTGACAGTAATAATTGAAAGAAAATAGCGGATGAAGATTGAAGATTTTCTACTCATCCAAGTAGCATCTGAACATAAATAGAACCACATAGTGCTGTCATAAGCTAAACTAATGGGGTTCTCCAGTGGCTCACTGGTTAGAGTGTGTACCACATATGCAGCGGTGTGGGTGTGATTCCGTCCTGTACCCTTTGCTGCATGTCATTTCCTTCATTTCCTCTGTCTACTATCATAATAAAGCAGAAATGGCAAAAAAAATAAATCTTTTTTTTTCTTTTTTTTTTTAAAAGCTAAACTAATAGTGCCGTCAATGCAACAAAAGGATGTGGTCCTTCATAGAAGGGCCAACTCCTATAAAGATACTAGAAACGCCATTCATGAAAACCACTTGTCACAGACTGCATGCTATCCAAATATCACTAATACAGCACTGTAAATTGAAAGACAGCTTGAATCTGCTTTCATGTGACTTACATTATGCAACAAATCTCACATGACTGTCATGTGAATCCAGTGACCTGGGACAAAACAAAATGTCCCAACATATCACCTGGTCCAGGGTATGAATGACTCACTGAATTAATGCCAGTTTTCTATCCAGAACACTGACTCAGAACTCAAGAGGCTACTTGGTTGAGTGTCAAACAGTGTATCCTCATGACTAAACCGCATGTCCAGTTAACTTGAACTATAACTGCTAGATACAACATTTCAGAGTTCATTCTCTTGCTCTTGACATTTGCCAAATTTCCCACTTAAGCAATACAAAGATGCACCACCTCACTACCTACTCAGTAGTTGAACAGAAGAAAAGTGCATTTTTATTGAAACGTGCTAAACAAAATATTCTTATGATGCTCTCAAGAAATAAAATGTTAAAAGGAAATCAAAAATACATCTGCATTCTCACAGTAGTGTTCCATAAAAATACATCCAAAAGCAGAACCGAATCCTGAGAAAATAATCTCTACAAATAAACAAGAAGCCGTTCTACTGCAGTGCATTATTCCTTACACGATCATCAACCTTCAAACATACTTACAGAACATTAAAAATACATATTAATCATTATTCACCAATAATACGCTGTCAAAAAGGTAAAAGACACAGCTGCGTGGCCCTGCCAACATCTTCAGACAAAGAAATAAAAAGCAATATCACAAAGATGAAGGATGGCACACCCTTCACATGCTTGGTTTTGGTATAGTAAAGTATTTGGACTGTCAGATGTGCATTATTGTAGATTTGATTCCTAATATAGAAAGGGAAGTAAATATCTGTTTGGATTTCATCCTGATAATAACTGACAGTCAGTGTAACTCGTTTTGACAACCAAAAAACATGACAAGCTGCAAAAATGAGAAAAAAATAATGGGATTCAGACAGGGCTCTGGGTTTCGTGCAACAAGTATTCATGCAGATCTCAATTCCTACTCTATGCAAACAGTATGTATGAAGTACAACAAGGGACCAAAATTGTTTATATTGCATGTGGGCTAAACTCACAACATCCATACACACAAAGTGTGTTACCTCTAAGCAGATCTGTCTAAGACCCTTTAGCGTCATCTCTGGATGACCTTTGCAGCATTTTACCTCCAGTGTCCCTTATTACCAGTTTTTGGCCCTGTAATCAATTCGCTTCTGTTTATCGCTCTGTTTCAGGGCGTAAGGCTGTGTTTGGGTTCACCATTGCACCATGCACATGTTGCTCACGGGCAGAGGTAATCATGTTGGCAACCTCTCCGCTTCATCTAAAGCATGACAAAGAACCAACATGTAATGTTTGTGGAATCTTTCATGGTTGAGTACAAAATCAGTAAGAAAAAGAGGCAACTGGCTGACCTGATGGTGAGGGCGAGTTATCCTCCCCTGCTGTGACAAACTGTAGATCAGACCCCAGTGCGGCTATGGAGCTCCTGGGACGGATGCAGCGGTCGCCTGAGAAACTCCTGCGGAGCAGTGCCTAAAGCAAAACATGTAGACTAATGACTGTCTGTTACCTCTGTGCTCAGCTTGCTCTTACATAAGTTGTCTGTGGTTCTGGTCTTACTTTTTCCCCTCTTCCCTCTCACTGCTAGTACAGAAGTTACATTTGTTTATGATAATTACACAAATGTCTGAAAATAATGAGGTAATCATATGTTGAAACTAAATTCTACGTGTAGTAACTAATAGTGCTAAGGGACATAGGATGTTGTTATATGTGATATAGACTACAGCTCACCTTCCGGGTCATAGGGCTGGTGGGGGCAGAGGCACTGCTGTACAGGCTGAGGCTTGAATTGGACCGACTGACTGTCAAGCCTTTAGTGGAGCTTCCTGCAGGGGACAAGTACTTCTCCTTTATCTTCAGGTTGGTCCGACCTTTGACTGTTGATGACATGCAACAGGGGAATTGTGCACAGAACAGGTAGTTGAGGAGAAGGGGTCATTTCCATCTGTACAGTAAATTATTCAATGAACACCGCTCCTGTGTAATAACAGTCTCTGATGTATTATGTTAAGGTGTCAGTGTTTTGTTGACTGACCTCTGCAGGGGTCGTTTTTGACTAGAAATTCATCTAGAGCAGTCCAGCCTCCCCCGACCCTCACCATCAGCGTGCTGCGCAGGATCCGAACCATCCGCAACTGCTGGGAATCCCCAAACTGTAGCAAACAAGCAGCAGAACATACAGATCAGGATTGTGTTTTGATTTTGTGTCTGTGTTGTGTGAACTTATTTTTTTTTTACTTATTATTATGGGAAATTTATATGAGTGAAAATCGCTCACCCTGTATCTATTGGCACTTATTTGCTCCACCTGGAACCTCTTGGGACAGTTGCACTGGGACACCTGTCGACTCACCTGGAGGGGGCATGACAATGAGCCATTTTCTTCAAAGACAAATGACTGTAACAAATTTCACATGTGTGTCATGCTGGTCAAACCTCCTCATTGATCTGATCAGCATCCAGCGCTTTCCGGTATGGATCTCTGCTGGGGTGGAGAGCGCTCACAAACTCATAATAGTCAATGAACCCATCGGCATTCATGTCGAAGATGGTTGCCACGGCGTTCATCTCCAGGGAATTGGTTGGAAATTCTACAGCAGAGAAACACAGGACAATTTCACTTAGTGAAATTGATCAATAAATGCATACAGTATATGATGTAATCCATGGAATCAGCTCTGTTATCAGCAGATTTCATTTTTGCAAAAGTGACAAAGTTGGCACTTCACAGTTGTCACCATTAACTTTCCACTGTCTTAATGTTGTTCACATAAAACGCTGTAATGCTGTTTAAGCTTCTGTCCTGTAAAATTAAAGTCAATGCAAAATGAGCCACCAAAAGACAGTAACAGTGAAATTAACTTACTAGAAGAAAGGACGTAGTCAATGAACTCCTTCTGGCTGATCCGTCCATCCTGATCCCTGTCAATGCTGCGGAAGACATCCAAGATCCGAGACTTCAAGTGACTAATCCACTGAATGTAACGTTTCCGCCAAACATTGAAGTCAAAGTTTGCAAATTCTTCCATCTGTCCATAAATGAAGAATGGCAGTTATTACAAACACAATATGTCAGAGAAAACAGGATTCCAAGAATTCTGTCTTTGTTTTGGAGCAATGACTCATTAACATTTGACTGTGATATTGGACAATAACCTCTTTCAGAGTTTGCTGGTGCTGTTCCAGACGATTTTGTCTCGCCACAGCCAGAAGCCAAAGTTTCTGCCAGTGACTGACCAGCTGACTGAGCTGTGGGGTCTGGGGTTCAAGGTGCTCAAGGGGAAGCGGTGCAACGGGCTGTATTTTCTGGGCGCTCCTTCTCTCTGGGTGGACAGACAGAGACACGAGTAATTAGAAACAACTCGGTGAACTCACATCCCGTGATATCAATGTCTGATTGTGTATTTTTCCCCAACAAAAATAGCACATTATCACCCTTCATAAAACAGATGATATTTTCAGACTTAAAAAGGATAGCAGGTTCAAGATGCAAAGTTCAAGATGGCTTACTTGCGAGAGGCCTTTTGCTGGGGGAAACTTGCTGTTTAGAGACGCTTTTGTGTCTGCAGGATTTTGTAGCGTGTTCAACCTCTGGGAACTTTTTGTTAATTTCCTCCATGAATACCTATTGATAGGAATGATCATCACTTTGTTGGTATGATAAAGTATATTTAGAATGTTCTGATCTATCAGCCATAAACCACAGTAGGGTAATATTGTAGATACCCACAGTTACTCACTGTGTGAGTGAGAACAATCGTACCGTGTGCTGCTCAATCAGTTCCAAGTTCTGCTCCATTGTGTCGGGGAGTGGCTCCTGGTCCCTGAGGTTGAGGGCCTCCTCTGCTGAGGAGATCCAGTCCAGAAGCCTTTGGACTTCCTCTTTTTCTTCCTCCAGAGCTGCCAAGATGGCTTGGATCCTCTGGCCCTGCTGCTGGGCCCATGTCTGAACCTGAAAACCAGGAAGATGAGAAATTCCAACAATCAAGTCTGGTTAGTGTCACATGTGGACATAGTGTTAATGTGTGGAAAATGGTCACGGTTGTCGCAAAATCTCTCAGTTTTTAATTCAGTTTCATAACATTATAGCTTAGTCTATATCTAAATTATTTATTCAGTCCATAGAGAAAACAAAGTTTTTGAATGCAAGCAAGAATACTCACCTCTTCATAGCGGGTCTTAGTGACACTGATCCAAGATTTCAGGGTGATTATGGAGTCTGGATGACAAGAGGCCAGGATCTCGTCTCCCAGGCACCGGATGTTCTCGAGCTCGACCTCCTGGGCCTGTAGGCCATTCATTGACTCCTAAAGAGGAGCAAAGGAAGGAGTTATACGAATTATAAAAACACCACTCATCATTTATTTTTATGTTACAGCGTTGTAGCCTGAGGGGACCTGTCCCTTAACAGGATTTGTCTGAGTTGAATAACTTAATGCAAGTAAATCACAAAAAATTATTATTTATATCCAAACTAGGTCACTGCTATTTATTTTTGTAAGTTGCACATGCTGGACATATTTCTTCAACAGCACAAAGACAGAATCTTTTCACACAACCATAAAAGCTAAACATGCCATCTGGATTCCCAAATAGAATTGTCTAATTCTATAATGACAGTAATGCTTTGTAAAATATTTTTTCTTTGGTTGCCATTTTCTTTCACACAGAAATCCATGCATGTATTTCTGTGTAATAGTCTCTCAGCCACTTACCAACAGATGTGAGTGGACACCTGCATGTTAGTAAAAGATGGCAATCCATGAAAAATACAGATTTTCCAGAATAAAATGTCATTTTTAACTAAACTTCAGGTAGAGTAGCTTTTAGAAGGATGTACAAGGTTCTGTTTTACAGATCCAGACTACGGTGAGTGAGTACGATTACAGGAATCAATGTTAGTGACCTAATTCAGATGAATTTCATCATAAAACCATTTTGCCTGGGTATCGCTTTAGGTGCCCTTGGGTCATGCACTGAATACTTCCCTACTCTGTGGTTTTATCCTCTAGTTGACCCCGTCCTCTGAACTCCCTGTACAGTCAGGATAGGAATAAAGACTATGAAGTGATCAAATGCAACATCATACTGACCTCATGCTGTTTGCGGAAGACACGCAGGGCCTCCTCTTTCTCTGGTATGACCCCATATTTTAATACCCTCTCTGCTTCAGTGAGCTGCTCCATGAAAGAGTGGACGAGGCCATCGAATTTTTCAGCCTGGCAAAGACAGTAAGATAAGAATAAGGATTAGATAAGAGTTTAAATTACACGTATTAACCTTTATAAATGGTCACATGACAGATGGTGGATTGGACTGATTGTATCAAAGTTTCCTATTGACCACAGTTTCCTGCAACCTGCCCTGAGGAGTTGGTTGAGCGAAATTACAAACAGCAGAATTATGTTGTTTTGAAGTACTGTTACTTATAGGTACAATTCCATATAATATATAGTACCCATCCAAGCACAATCTATACTACTTATAGTATCATTTGCAGCTAATTTCTACTAGTCGATGTCTTAAAGTTGCACATCCATCATTTTCAATTCCACGGCTGTTCTTCCCTAAAAATGAATTACTCAGAAAAAAAAATATCATCAATTGACAACCTCATAGAATTATCAATATCAGTCTTCAGCCTAACCATATTACAATGCAAAGACTGGAAAATTCCAGTTACACCCATTCATATAATAAGATGTAATTATTACATGAACAATTATGTTTGCAAATTAATATTTCGCTCCTTCAGTATTGAGATCTACCTGCTGAAGTGCCGTCTCCAGTCTGTCTTGCTTGGTGACTGACAGCTTACACACAGCCTCCCAGCGGCCTTCCAGTTCATCCATCTGCTCCTGCAGCCAGTGGGCATCAGCGGTGCTGCTCCTGGTCAAATCCCTAACAGAGCGTTTCAGGGTCCTAATGCACCCAGCTCGTTTCCCCAACTCCTTTTGGAATGCCTGAGAGAAAGGAAATGTGCTCAGAATTTGTCATTGTGCATAGCTTGACAGAACTGCAACAAAAATATGTTACTCAGAGTCCAGGTGCACCATGAATGAATGTTTTGCATGGTAATTTTGAGACGTATTTTGCTCAATTAGGAGATCATGATGCCAATAAGATACAAATAAGAACCGTTAAAGTTAAGAAACTGTGGGATGAAGGTGTTGCTGTGAAAGATTGAAAAGCTATAAAAACCGGACATATGAGGAAATTTTGAAAATGTGGACATTAAAAATATATAAAGGACAGAAGGCACCACTAAAATTAATACAGGTGAAGCATTTTTATTCCTTTTTTCAAATTCGTTTTTAGTCTTTTTTCGTTCACAATATTGTAAAAACATTAGAATCAATTTGATAGCGATCTACTATGTCAAACTTGAACTGACAGATCTGAATCTGTCAGATCTGAATATCTGAAACTATGGAGCAAGGTTGGATTTTTACCATTTGTTTTAGATGGGGAATTTGAAATTGAAAAACGTCTGTAAAAAAGTTTGAAATTCATCAAAATTCAGCTGACACCTTGTAAAGACTCCAATCAATCCAATAATGTTCTAAATACACTGAACATTTTAGACAGAGATGGAACAAGGAAGAGCATTTTTTTTGAAGATATACTGTCAAAAAAAACTTGTGACCAATGTTGTCAATAGGACAGAAAAAAGTGGAGTACCTTGTGTTTGTCTATGAGATTGTTGACCACGTCTTTGTCCCCACCAACAGGAACATCCTCAGCGAGCTGGGGTTCGGCCCTATACAGCCAGTCGTTCAGTGCTTGGAGAGCATCGGTGAATCTCCCTGAGAACAGCAGCGCTTCCTCCAGTTTATGCTGCCTAGGGAAGAAGAAACGGTTTAGGGAGAATGGTGGGAACGTTACACACACTAACTGGGTGCACATGTTCCATACCTCTCTATAGATTTGCCACTAATGGTGTCCCATGTATCCTTGAGTTCAGCCAGCAGGTTTTCCACATGCTGTCTGTCATGGCTGGTTAGAGCTCTTTCGTGGAGACTGCGGCCGCTCTTCAGCGTGGCGTCGTACATGGGCCTCTTTGACCTCAGCAGTTTCTGGAACTCCTAAAAACAAGATGAGTGATGATTAAAACACTCCTTAACATACGTAGATTAACCAAGTTATTCACTTTGTAGCCTGCTGCACCTTCTGTTCAGTCAGCTGCTGTTTGATCTCCTCATGTGATGCTGCGATCTCTTTATGTGTGTCTAAGGTTTGTTCTACTTCAGTCATCCAGTCCACTAACAGGCGCCACGATTCATTGAACTGAAATATGAAAAACATTCATTAAAACGCAGTTAATGCGCATACCAACTTTGCGGTGTGATCATCATGTTGCTCATGGTGTTAGTCTGGTTTAGATTTTCATATCCCGGTGCACCTGTTTGGCATTCTTTTTGACCTCCTCCAGTAGCCTGCCTCTCTCTGCGGTGCGCTGCTGCAGCTTTTTGTAGCGGTCCTGGACAGTCATGATGAGATTATGAATAACGTCACAGTCTTCCTTCCTGCTCAGTTCTGTTAGTCTGGATCCTGCATTCTCCAAGGTGTTCTTCTTCTCACGATAACCGTTCACCTCATTCATCAGCGTCTGCAAAAATAAGGGAACTTTATTTGATCTCAGAGGGGTGATTGATTGTAAAACCTTTCCTTAAAACACACAGAGATACTTTCAAATGTGCATGTTAATGTGAAGACCTACTCTGTGATCCTGCAGCTGGGCACAAACTGTGTCCAGGACAAAGCTTGGTGCAGGAAGAAGCCCTATAGACTCTTCACACTTGGTCATCTTAGTGAGAAGTTCCTGAACGTTACTGTGGAACTCCTTGGCCAAACTCAGTCCTTCTGTAAGTTTTGCCTGAGGGAACACCATAAGATTTTCATACAATAATACATTCAGAATGAGTAAACGAGCTGGGGTAGTACACAGTGACTACCTTGCGTTCCTGGACTTTGCTGTACACAGTGGCCCATTTCTGTTCAAGAATAGAGAGGCAGTGTTCTGTGCTGGAACCCCGCACGACATTGCTGCTCTCCAGCATCCTGTGAATGGCATTCTTGACATCGGTGTAGGCATAAAGCTTTGACTCCATCTCATTACACAATTCCTTTTGGTGAGACACAGCAAGAAAAATAAGTTTAACAGAAGAAGCTATATTGGGGTCAGGGTGACATTTCAGGCAAGAGGAAACACACTCCACACTCCTACTTGGTTAGTCACCACTCTGTTGGATCTTTTGTCTATAATTGTATTGTAATTTTTACTACTTAAGGTCTTACTGATCGTACCAAGTGTGCATTCAGCCTTTCAGTGGCAGAGTCTGGCATCCCCCACATGGTCTTCGAGGAGGACAGTCTCAAGTCCGTGTTTTCAAGCCATTGCAGAAGATCCTGAATCTCCATTGTAACATCTTGCACCTGTTTCAAAAACAGCAATTCAGCTTTTAGGACTCATCTTTAATTCCTTGATTTGAGATCATTTGCCTGCAAACCCGGTCAATTAAAAGAATATTATTTGGTCCAGACAAATAACTGGGACTGTTAGTACAGGTATGAACTTTCCAGCAGTTTTTGCTAGAGCATTCATGATAAGTGATAAGATCAGATGTGTAATATTTTTGCTTATATACCACAAGAGGGAGCTAATATACGCTCGTATTGGCAGAATTGTACATATCATTGCACATGCCCATCAGAATAAAAATAAACTAATCACACGCTGCATGCAGGGTAATTGTTTGTTGTCTTTTCACCTGGCTGAGTCTGTTCTCCAGCTCCAGCTGCCTGCGTTCAGTCTCACAGCGGACACACTCCCAACTTTCATTGAGTTTTTCAAGCTGGGATTGCAGACCATGTGGGCTGTCTCCAGACCCAACCTCCAGCAGCCCCCTGCCAGCCACGTTCAGGGACTCCATGGTGCGAATACGGGACATGACATCGTTGCGCAAGACCTTGGAAAAGGACAGCAGGGATACACATTAGAGAGTTCTCATAGTATTGGCATCAGTACATTCCAAAGTATTTATTCTGTCTAATTTGGCTCAGTTCTTCTCTTACTTCTGACGATCTGACAATTTACTTTCTTTAGACAGAAGTGATATACTAAATGCCATCAGATTATCTATTATTATTAGCAAAGTGAGCAAATATGTCATCTTAGCCAGAACACAATTCAATTTTACCACCCTCAGAGGAGTGTCAGAAGATGACACATAATACACAAGTAAATCAATTGTCTTATCTACGCTTAATGATTTTCCTGACTCAATAAGAAACTGTGCATTGTGACAGCCTACAATTTTTATGGGTCTTGTCAGGCATTAATCACCTTAAGTCACTGTAATCAGTTTCACAGTAAATTCAGGCTGCAATTTAGGAGCCAGGAAACGATCTGTTTTATTCCTTTTAATAAAAGGACAAATAATAGCTGAAGTAAAGGGCATTTCAGTTCAAGTGTTATCAAGAAAATAAGGAACCTATGTTGAAAATATAAAATGCAAAACACAATCTTTGAGAGGTGAAGAGGATAGATATTACAACAAAAAACATTTGCAACTGTGTATCTCTGAGCACAGATGACACAATGATGCCAAAGTATAAATGAATGTTCTAATGTTTATTAGAACTTAATTGTCAGTGTATCGGGTCCTCCACAATGTTACTCTCTACATTGGCTCACCACCAACCTTGTGTTTTGCCAGCTCTATTTCACAGGCCTGCAGGTCGATGCTGATTGGCTGGGTGCCCTGCAGTTGTTCAGCGGTGCGGGAAAGCCATGTGTGCAGCTCATCCAGTGTGTTCTGGAACTGACCCAGACCCAGCAGTGCACACTCCAACTGATGCTGCAGACACAATGTGTGGATTTATTATCATTATTCTACGAGCAGTAAAAGAGCTTGGCCCTTCAAACGCGTTCAGTAAGCAGCCCTCCATGCTCTCACCTGTCTGCTGACAGTCTCTGACTCCAGGCCGTCCCAGCGCTGTCTGAAGTCACACAGCGGTGAGACTGACCCTGGTCTCTCTGAGCCCGGAGACAGCCGGCACACAAAGCGATGGTTCAAGCTTTCTATTTCTATCTTCTTCTGGTAAAGCTCACGTTTAAATTCCTGCATGGAAAAATAGAAATTTGACCTTTAGTACTTTAATAAAAGAATGTGCATTTGAGGGAAATATGTTTATTAGAGCACAATTTGATTTTACTTTTCAGCGCTGTTTATAGACTGTTGTTGTATATGAACTTACCTTGAGATCACATAGTTGCTCTTTAACTGATTCCAGGTCTGTTCCAACCATGAACTCTTCAGTTGACCTCAGCTCTGCTGACTTCAACCACTCAAAGAGACCCTTTAGGCAAAACAAAGCAAAAGAGAAGCATGATAAATTATATACTGTGTGTCCACATTGAATAAAACTGTGTTCTCAACATCCAAACATATAACCCCGCTGATCTGTACACTTTGATGAATTGCATCTAGTGTTCTATTGACAGTTAACAGTTTTAAGCTCATTTGTTTTCCACTGGCATCACACAACATATGCTGTCAATGACTTCTAAGCAATTCAACAGGGGACCAGACTGATGTTTGCCAGTGTAACACAATTTAAGAGAAGCTTTGTCTTTGGCAGGTTGCCACAACACAGCTTGAGTCAGGCAGCGGTGGCCAAACTGTTGACGGATTTGGCTATGACGGCGAATGTGGACATATTTGTTACTCCGTCGACTCAACTCAAACACATACATCACATATAAGAGACCTATTTGTGCATGGATGATTACGCACACACCTGCATAGTGTCCTGATAATGGAGAGCCATCTTTAAAGACTCCTCCAGCTTTTTATGACACTCGTTCCAGAGTTTGCTCAAGTTGTTCCATGTGCAATAGAGCTGGGAAAAAGAAAGCATGGATCATTATTCAACTGTCAACACTAATCCACGAGCTGAAGATGAAACTTTGTTTAATTTCAGACATTACCTCATCCAGGCTTTTTGTGACATCTGGTTTATCTGTGTTGCCACATGCTGACATCAGGTCCATTCCCAGAATGCCAAGGGTGTCCAGATCTCCCTGTAAACTGTCAATGTCCTCTCTGAGCGTCTGTTGAGGGACAAAAAAGATGGTCGATATATGCTTTTTTGAAATCTGTCCTTCTTCTGCATGTTTCATGAAAAGGCTTCCTGACAAACCAGCATGGTTTCGAGGCTCTGGCGGATGGTCTCGCAGTCTGTCCGACTCCCGTTGAGATCCAAAACTGCCTGCTGAGAGTCACTGAGTGCAGTCGTGACATCACTGACATCAGCCCAGAACTTTAAGGCAAGATCCAGGAGTTTGAGCAACCAGCTTTCCCTCTCCTGTGCCTGGGTGTGTGTCTCATCCCATAACTGGGCGAGTGTGGACACATGCTCTTGGATTGCTAAGATTGGTCAGACAATTGCTAGATTATTACTTTAAAAATTAACAAAAATTAATCACTCACGTCTTATCTGTTAACAAATGAGACCACCGTTGAGTTTACCTGTGCCGATGGATCTATCACCGGCTGCCTGCGTGTTAGCCAGCAGCTCTTCTGCTTGCGACTTGACACTGCCGAGGCCCAACTCCAGCTTGGACAGCTCAGCCAGGGTGTGCTTGTTGTCCTGCAGCTGCTCCTGGATCCTTGGTGTGAGGCCTTGAAGGGAGGTAGGACTCTGTATGCGACTGCGTAGGCGGTCCAGACACTCTCTGATAAGCGTCATTCTCTCATTTAACTACAGATATAAAAGAAGAAAGTAAGTACGTGTGTACATGTTAGGAATTCACTATTAAGCTTGATACTTTACAGTAATAATAAAATCCACAATATGGGCCCAATTTGTTACAAACTGATATTTCAGTTGAAAGCTAAATGTGTGACTGCTTAATGATACACTTAATAGTGACTATACAAACAATTATTGTATTGATGGAGGAATCGTTCAAATGTTTCAGGTCATCTTACTTGTGTGTATCGAGGCAAAGACTCCTCCAGCAGACCGGCCGTCTCTTTGACTCTCTCTCTGATGGCTCTGTGCTGCTCCTCAGCCTTGGCAGCTTTGCGACAAAATTCTTCCCCCTGAACTGGATTTAACTCTGACAGGCGTTTGGCCAGCGAGCATAAGCGAGCAATCAAGGGTCTGTGTTCCGCTATGGACTCCCTCAGACCCTTCAAGGGAGGAGAGAGAAACAGGAGCGACTCAAAACGATGTGGAGAGCAAAGCTTTTGCTGACAATAAACAGGCATAATTATCTCTACTTATTGGTTTATCTCTTTGTTTGACAGGTTAAAAAAATTAGCGAGACTATCCAGTGATTAGACAGATAAAGTCTTGATTTGAGTTGATCACTTTGGACTCAGGAAGCTTGGAAATGTCACCCGGTCTTACTTTACATGGCATACCTGATGAAACTGGACAGAAATGCCATTACACACTGGTGGTTAAGTAACTCTGTCAGGAAGTAGATAACATTAATGAGCTGTACTTGCACAGAACAGTTCATTTAGGGAGAAGAACATGGTAGAACTGTGAAGCAGACAGGGTTTTCTTTGTTAAAAGGGGTCCAAATGGGGGAAAGTTGGCACACCAAAGAGAAGGCAGGGCTCTGTACCTGTAAGAGGTCCTGTTGTTCCCGAAATGCTTCATAGCTAATGGTGCTCAGGGAGAGCTGACCAATGAGGGTTTGAGTTTCCTCTAACCAGGGTGAAACCTCAGTCAGGCCCTCGGAGAACTGGAGAAGAAGTGACTGAGCGTGTTCCAGCTGCAGGACTACATGGGAATTGGTGGCTGAGGTGGTGTTGCATTGTTCCTGTAAGGCCTCTAGCGGAGTCTGCAAGGAGAGGTGACGGTAAAATAATCAACTTTGACGGCTGAATTGAGAAAGTTGCATTTATTCAATCTATTCTAAGTGTGAAATCTCTAAACAGCATTGAGAGTACCTGAAGATCACCTGTTTCTCCTTCGTCAGTGTACGTTAGCAAGATTTCAGCGATCTTCACCATCTTCTCAATATTGAATCTATGTTGGAGGATCTCCACAGCCAAAATCTATTCAGGCGATATAATTTTATCACAAGTTATCATATCAAATGTCACATTTTACATCTGTATGGCCAGTTTGCATATTCTGCTTACCTTCTGCTCACTCAGTTGTTCTGATATGATTTCTGGGTCCAAGTTAATGGCCTTCAGCTTTTCAAGATTCAGCGCTGTGGCTCTGAACCAAGCCATTTCTTTCACCACTGCTTGTTCCAGCTGGTGGACACACACACACACACACACGTTTATATAAACAAGTAAGATCAATATTTACATTCCTCTTAGCTGACATTGTTACATCTTTTGCAGTTGAAAAATACTTATTTGGTGTGCATTTGTGACTAATATGGAAAGAAAAAACTTGTCTCCACGAAATGAATAGGGTGTAAAATATGCACATTTGTAGATGGTTGGGTATTGGCCATAAACACAAGTAATGCATATTCAATTCTATTTTATTTGACTTGTTTCTGTTAAAGCCCTGTGTATAACTATTTCCCAACATTTATTTTTTTGAGTGATGGATTACCCTTTGTCTCTCAGCCGTGCACAGTACAGCATCTCCAGACTGTGTCTGTGCCCCTGCCGCCCCCAGCAGCTCCCTCTCTATGCGGCCCAGCCACAGATGGAGGTCCTCCTGGCTGGAGGTGCAGCGGCTGGAGGCCTCCAGGGCCTGTTCCAGCCTCTGCAACACATCCACGCTGCTCAGACTCAGCACAGAGCAACGGATGCACAGTGCATCTATCTTCTCCTGCACCTGGCGGGCCTCCTCCTCTGAAATGAGACCACCGTGTTATAATCCATATTTAGAAACCTTTCTATATTCGCCAAGGTAAAGTCAGTGTACTCAGCTCATTTTTTTTTTAGATATATCGTGCAGATTTTCTGTGTTGATATTGAAAATGCTCAGCAATTTTGTCCACCTGGTATGATGCAAGCTTTTCATTTTAACATATGTATTGTTCACCAGAGGTCATTGCAAAAGTCAGTAGTGTTCTGATGTGATGTTCTGATATTAGAACCAATATTAAGATCAATATCATTATTGGTAATATAGGACAATATAGGCCATCAAAACAGAACCCTTCCAATTCCAGCATCATAATACCTCTGTTATTTCATATCACAGAGTAAATGTTACCTGAAATTGCCTGCATGAGATCATGACCTGACCGCTGTACTTTCCCCAGCTCAGCAGTTTTGACTTTGATTTCTTCGACAACAGCCTGAAAAAATGAGAGTCAGTGATTGTTTTTCATCTACAGCAAGACATATTTACTCTGCACATGAGGCTGAATCATATGGTAAAATGACAGCAATCCAACCTTGGCCTGATCTGTGGCCTCTGAGAGATGCAGCATCGCTCTCTCTGCATTTCGCAGCTCAGCTAGGTCCTGCTCCACAGTCATCAGCCATTGCTGCAGGCCATCTATTCCTTCCTGAAACAGCTGGGCCCTGGGCAGGATGAGCGCCAGTCTCATCCTCCTACCAACAACATTCAAGCCATTTATTGCCAGTTTATTCTAATTCAATAACACCACAACACTTAAACCTGATAGGCATTGGATTATTATGGCAATTGTGGTGATGATGATGAATTAAGCAAAAGATGAATTAGAGTCGTATCACACAAGAACCTTGCCAGTGAAAGTGTGGCATTGCCAGTGGTAGTATCTGACCTTTGCTCTGCCTCCAGATGTAAGGTCTCCCACTTTTGTTTGAGAGTGGAGAGCTTGATCTTCGCCTGCTCTCCTTCCTCTCCTGGGTGGGCCTCCACCAGCCGTGGCCCTTCTGACATCATTGTCTCCATGCTCCGCCGCCTGTCTGTCAGGAGGCGCTGCAAAAGCTGCGAGGCAAAACAATGCACGTAGGTATGTTAGGCACTATCATGCTTAGTAATGCTAAATTCTTTTATCAACAGGGGTTAAACTGGGTCAATACTTTAAAGAATCCAGCACCTTCAAGGTTTATGGGGGACCACCCATGAGCCAAATCAAGCAATGTCAGTTTGATGTCTGCCAAAGCGAGGATTCATGAACACTGGTGTGAGTTTGGCACAGGGGGTTGAGAAATCTCAACTCTGGTTGAGATTTTCACTTTTTCAAGGTCATCTCAATCAGCAACAAAAAACACAAACACTTTTTTTATTTTGAAACAACATGAGCCAGTCCTACTTTCAACATACATATAATCCATCAGCAGTTTAATCGGCTTCACTGAAACCGATCGCAAAGTGCTGTGCACTGAATGAAAAGTAGTGAGCTTTACCAACAGTAGTGAAGCACCCGGGAGTGTATGTTTGCTATAATAGTTATTATATTGTAAGCCTACACAGATTTTGTTGGGCTGGTAATATTGAGCATTTCGGGAAGCTGAAAATTTGGGTTCACAAAAAAAGACTCCTTAATTTTTATTGTCAATAAATGCAAGTACAGACAATTCTTATTTTCCTCTATGTATTTGAAAAAGCATACACAGCCTAGTGATTAGATAGCAGCAAAAATGTTTTCTGCTAAGGCAGCCTGCTTCTTGGGACGAGCGTTGTGATTTGAATTGAACAGGAGAAACATTTTTTTTGCCTAAATAAATCTGTGTCTCTTGTTTGAGAGAGACCGCTTGATCTCAATGTATAGAGGTTCATTTTAAAGCTATCCAAACTCTCATCATAATACATTTTGGAGAAATAGCCTTTCTTGTGGGAAGCAGTGACATCTATTTGTACCCTACTCTTGTTCTCTCTTTGTGTCACTTTGTATGAAACCGCGTCTCAGGTGTCGAGCTTCCATTGTTAAGAGCCGAGCAGGTTTTACCTCATCCCAAGAGCTCACAATGGGAGTGTTTACAACCGTAAGGTGAGAGACCTCTCTGCTCTTTTCAAACCCTCGGGGAACATTCACAAAGACATACTGAAGCTCATTGTGGCTATGAACGCCACCCATTCACTAATGATTACAGCAGAGTTGTGATTACAAAGGAAGCAGATGAGATGATTTCCTTGACGTCAGCACAACGTTTCTTGAGGTAAAATTGTTGTCCCACGACGATGGTATCATATGGGAACAAGAAATAAGGTCATGTGATGTTGCAAACACACCTTTTGTTCTTGAAGCTGTGCTTTCACCACTTTGACCTCTGAGGATGGGGGTTTCTGACTTGCTGTGAGCTCCTCTATCTCACAGACCCATGTGAGTAATGTGTCCAGGTTGTGTAGAAATGTTTCAGAATCTGTAGACACATCCCTCACTGTCAAGGCAGATCGTGTTCCCTTGGTAAGGAGAAAGACGCAAAGTTAAGGCTACTGTATCACAGTATGAGAAGTGAGCAGAGAAGAATTATGTTTGGTTTAAATGTGTTCATAATGGAATAAACATACCCTCCATCTATCCAAGCTGGAATCCTGATCTGAGCTTGACTGTCCATCACTTTGGAGCTGTAAAAAAATTAAGGCACCAGTTCATATGTTTTAATACTTTAAAATATACTTTTGACAGTATATACAGTACTGTGCAAAAGTTTTAAGCCACCGTTAGATTTGTTTCTTTAGCAATGCTATCTATCTATCTATCATCTATCTATCTATCTATCTATCTATCTATCTATCTATCTATCTATCTATCTATCTATCTATCTATCTATCTATCTATTAGAATACAACCAGAACATACAGGAAATGTGTATGCAGTATTAAAAAAGAGTAAAAATTCAGAAAAGAACAGCTTCTACGGGCTAAAGTGTCAAGGATTTAGTGTGACCTCCCTTCGAACCAGGCTCTCTTCAACCTAAATGGAATGGAACCCTAATTGATGTCATATCTAACACCTGTATTTGTCCTACTTTCATCACTATTTACTGTCAGAATGACTGCTGGGAAAAAGGTCCATTACAGCAGGTTTGATAGGGGCGGACCCAGACTTTTGCACATTACTGTATATATATTTATATACTGTACATATATACATTTATTTATTTATTTGTTAAAGGCACAATAACACATTTAACAGACAAGAAAAAAAATAGTGACAATGGGATGAAAATGTTAGATAAGAGGTGGAAAGAATGGTATGGGAGTACACAAGAGATTTTAAAACTAAATGTTATTTTCATCAACCTCAGCAAGTTCCTCAGCGACCCCATTCAGGACTCTAACAGTTCTGGTAACTATGGGCTCTCCTCCTTTATCCCCAGATGGATACTCTGTAACTTCCACAATTTCCGTCACGATTGTCTCTGTCACCTCCGTCACCTCTGTGACCTCTCGAGAGGCCACGGTCTTCCAGGACCAAGGGCTTCCCTCCCTGGAGTTTCTCCTCTGCAAACTAGCCCTTCTCTCTGCAGAGCCCTTGTCAGACTGAGCCAAAGGGGATCGAGTAAATTCAGGAGGGAGCGTTCTCCTTGTTAGTGTCCCATTTCGGGATGTTTTTATTGGAGATGGGGTGCTGTGCCAGGCATTATCCAGAGTGCTGGTGCTCCTGATTGTAGAGGCTGGGGAGCTTCGGAGGGGTTTGTCAGAAATAGGCGTGTGGACATCCTCGTCCCTGTTTCTATCAATCTCCTGCGCCTCGTTTTCTCGATCCACCTCGCTCTCTTTATTGGCATCCTCCTTGGCTGGGTCTTTGACAGCCTCTTCTCTTTTGGCTTCCCCATGTCGCTCTGGGAGCTGCCAGTCTCTTCGCCGCTGGTAGCACTCCTTCAAGAAGTCCTCATCCGACCTCACATGCTTAGATTTCTGGCCCAAGCAGCTGGGCCGGCTGACGAGGTTACCCATAATCCTTCAGCCCAGAGGCTAATGAGGTAACAGGTGAAGTAAGGCCCCTGGGCCATGCATGCAGAAGATCCTTCAGCTACCTAAAATAAAACAAGGCTTTGGGTAATCATGCAGTGGATAAATAAGCAATGTGTAAATCAAAAAAACAGTTCAGATCTTTTTGCTTCAAACCAAATGTTTCCTGTTTTAAAATGGTTCAGTACTGCCACAGAAAACACCATCAGAAGACGGATAGTGGGATAATGGAAACCAAACTAACGCTCACATTCTTTGTTTGCTAAATGCCCGTGCCAATATTGTCCATCCCTTGGCAATGAAACTCTGGAGAGAACAACAAGAGAGATACTTGGCCATGATACACCCTGTCCCTTTGTCTTCCTTGAGACCACATACACAGATGCTCCCTTCTGTCTCACATCACCAACTGAAATATTCAGTGTTTAGAAATCAATGTGACAGGCTTGTCGCGGATCCCACTGTTGAGCCTGGCACGTAAAACCAGTGGCACCAGGCCAGCTCTTTCTCTAACTCGGCCTGGCCCAGTCCTGGGAAACGCATGAAAGATCTGATCAAATATGACAGCCATAGCATCACAGACATTTCCTCATTTCACTGCAGTGATGGTAGGCGGGAGTGTGGAAAGCAGAGTGACATGTTGGTGGCTGTTCAGAAAACATATAACGAGCAATAGCAGATATCACTGTAGTATTAAAGTGATGTAGGAGGGAGTCTATGGCAGTTAAAACAAATAATTTCCTTCAAAATGTATAAATATAAATAAATAAATAAATAAATGAATACATACATAAATTATTATTATTATTATTATTATTATTATTATTATCATCATCATCATCATCATCATCCAGTGTGTTTATAATGACATTTTAACTATTCTCTTTTCATTCACTAATAATTTAACTGCTTTATTTTTGAAAAAATAAAAAAATATTTTCCAAAAATAAAAATTAATATTTCTCTTTCTTCCTTTCTTTTACATCTAAAAGCATTAACAGTAATGGTTTCAACCTGAATCAGCCTGTCTGCTTCCTCCTCAGTTTAGGGCCATAATCATTTTGACAGAAGGGTTAAAGGTGAATGCAATTATCTTGGTCACGGAGAGGTGAGATGCACCCAGCAGGAGACCACAGTCAGGGTTCCTGTTGAGTGCGAGGTGGAGCTAGATTGGTCCACCAAGCATTCAGACTTACACAGGTCAGCCCAGGTCACGCCTGGTGGTTTAACATCTGTGGGGGGCCACTCTTGGGAAATTGGCTCCTTAACCTACTGAGAGTTTTCCTTCTAGCGTTGACCGTGCAGAAGAAGCTTTGCATTAAATATTCAACATACTGTACTGCTTACTGTTTTTAGTTGCAGTGGCTTTCCAGTGACACAAAGAGAGTCTTCAGCCGAGGTAAACATTACATTACTGTGCTGCCATCAACAATTTCCATCCCATATTCACATCAAATCCCAATTGTGTGTCTCCCAAATATAAAACTAATTAAAATAAAGCTCCATCACTGCCTATAACTAAATGAAAATCCAAACATGACCTACTTTGATTAGATGCCTCCATGTGCATTAGGCCTATAATTACATTCATCATGCATGTCTCTCTCTACAGCAGATGATGCAGTCATGGGATCCACAGGGGAGTACACAGTCAGATCAGAGAGTGGTGCCCAGACAAAGCCCCATCCCCAAGATCAATGATTACCCAGTTAGCTCAGATCACTGCCCAGCGGTCTCCTGAGGAGGGCAGAGAGAGTGTCTGTGGCGGTGTCCACATGGGTTAACAATTCAAGACAGAGGGCGTGCCGTGTCTGGTTACTGCACCTCATGTGTGGTCGTTTACCAAATTACATGGTTGCTAATACATTGATCTTGCTGTATTTGCGGGGTTGGCTGAGTGGACATACAGGAAGAGGCACTTTGAAGCAGATGTATAGGCACGGCTGACGTTAAATGATGTTTACTGAACAGGAGCATCATTTTGGGGAAACTGTCCATACACACTTCACGGAGGACAACAACGCTACGACCTACATTTTTCTACAATCAATACAAACCAGAAAAGCCCTCTTAATAGCTGACATCAGCGTGTGTCTGCTATACTCCGCTCTGCGTGATGATATTATAGTAGAACAGGGATCCAGGGAACCAGCCCTCCATTTAACTCATATTGCGGCTGACCCAGCCATCCCATCACTTAACCTGTTTGGAAATAGCCCTTAATTCAAACCAGCCCATTCTCTGCTCTCAACCATGATTTATGATACATGGCTGCTATCCATTTACTGATGAATTTGATTACAGCGATGACTACAAGCACTTTTCCACGTTATGGTGAAAGAAATCTGAGAGAAAAAAAAATCTTATTGTAACTGCCAAGAAAAAGCATATGTTGTAATTTTAAAATTCAAATATGTGAGCCAATATTCGATTTATGCGTCCGTGTGCACGTGTACAGAATACCTCTTACACCATCATACTGTACCAAGTGCATTTTTTTTTGTCTATTGACCTACTTACCACACCTACTCCATATGATTCAAGAAGCATAATACTATGGAACTGTAGAAGCTGATCGATCATCAGTCACAACAGTAGAGACCCGTACTGTTGTGTCTCTAGTCTCTATTCAGGGAAGTCCTAAAGTAGTAATCACGGTAGTGGCCACTAATCAAGGATGGCAGCTGTGCATTCACCCATGAGACTCATAACATCTCAGACTGGATATTGTACAAGGTCACGCAGCGCAAAGACACCCATCTAAGCATTCACGTATCATAAAACGGAATAAAATTCAATGTAACGATGGCTGTGGCATATAAATGGTTACAAGCTGTAAGTAAAATATTTGTCTGAATTGTAAAACAGTCAATTATGAGTTAGATATCAATATAAATCTGTTATACTGACAACCATGTACTTACAGCTGAGATGTATCTGGAGTATTTCATCGCCTGTTACATTTGTTTCATTGACTTCGAATAAAGGCAGAGAATCCCACGGTCAGGAGTCATTCATGGATACTCACATGGCTTGATGTTCAGTCACTGACCACAAAACTCCTAAACCAAACTCTCTCGCTCTCTCCCTCTTTCTCTCTCTCTATAAACCAACGGTGGGCTACAGGCGGTTTTGGCGGTTTGAGCGTACCCTACTTCAGCCATACTTACCCTGGAACAGCGGTGGGCACAACAGAAGGACTAAAGGAATTCAGTTAGTCCTCAATCACCATTGAAAAGAAGAGAGGGAAAATCCAGCTTTGTTTGAGCATCCTTTGAACGGCCCCCCAGCTCCAACATCCCCAGTGAGGTCCTCAGACACATACACATGCATACTTCGTCCAACGCACACTCAATCAAGTCCACTCATTCACACATGCCCACATACAAACACGCTTTCTAAACACACTCACGCATGCCCTGATAACTCATGCTTTTCCGTTGCCTACAGCCACAGGCAAACAATGTCCTCCTCTCCCCTCACGGTGCACCCCTCCCCTCCCCTCCCCTCACTTCACTTCTCCTCCCACCAGCTCTGCTCCTCTCCCTTTCTTCTTTGTTGTGGGAGCTGCAATAGAGGAATTCCTTCCTTGTTAACGCTGCCGATAGGATAGTGCACCCAGATGGAGACAATGTATTCCAACGGCTCAGTTCAACTCCCACAGTCCCCGGCCAAGAGTAGTTTTCACATGGAGGTCAGTTTTTGTGCCGGTTGGTATCACCCCCGAGGCGGTGGCATTCCCATCAGCGCTGCTCAGGTTGCTCCTGTACCAGGCAGCTAGGCGGCAAAGTGTCCCCTTTACCTTCCACCAGCCTTTTTTCTCCCACTCTCTCCCCTTCCTCGTCCAACAAAGCCCCTCCTCTATGTCTTACTATGGCTCACAAACTCCATGCTGCTTCTGCTTAAAAAAAATGGGGCTGTGGGGAGGGGGGGCAAAAATGAGAGAGTTTTCTAAAGACCCCTGGGCCGCCCTGCGAACATTCACATGTTAAGTGACAGCTGCCTCGGCCCATTCCCTCTCTGGAAGGCAAGGGAGAGGAGAGCAGGTCACAAAAGAAGGGACCCACACCCACCCTACT
>OMNV01002589.1:6399-19996 GCA_900303265.1 Brotula barbata
TTGGGAGGGTGGGGCGGGGCGTGCACTCGTTCACCAGCCAGAAGAGTAAAAATGCAGCGGGAACATGAGACATTTAGAGTAAGGAAGACCGACTCCAGAAAATGGACTCCCATAGGGTGAAGAACAATGCATATCACCAAGAAAGAAGATTTTAGCAAAGATTAGCAAGGACGAAATATAACCCAGTGGAAAGACACGCCATTTAAAAAGGGACATCCCACAGAATCTCAACGTCATCACCGTCGTCGACGCGTTTCTGCCAAGTACAAACTGCAGGAGCGTTAGAAAAACGTACAGGACGCATTTGTCCGACGTGTTGTCGTATACGTGGATATTCAGGTGGTAACTCTGTGTACACGTCACAACAGAGGCAAAGGGACAAACAGGGGTAAAAAAAGCAGACGGACAATGGACGAGTCCGCTGGGATGCCCCGTCGGCTCAGCGGGTTGAGGCGCATATCATATAACGCAGCGGCGAGGGGTTCGATTCGGGCCTGGACCCTTTAGTGCGTGTCATCCCCTCCCTCTGCCCTGTCCTGTCCTGTCCTTCAAGTGCACAATCTGCTTCAACATCTCAAGGTAAACCAGGACACAGGAGGCCGCTCCGAGCGAAAAGCATTCTTAAATCAGACTTTTGTTTACAATGATAAAAAAAGCGCTCTACCGGTCGTTATTGTGGCTTCAGTTTGCCGCAGTGATAATGCTGCTGCGGTACAAAGCATCTGAATGTGGAAGATTTGTAGTAGTTTGGGGCGGAATAAGACTCACAACAACAGCCTGACCAATACGGGGGGAAACTGGATATCAATGTTCTGTAACGGCAGGAACGCTTTGGCTTTCACAGTTTTCTACATTGGTTTTCAGAAAGTGAGAAGGGCAGGCTCACAGACACATGTGGGTTCATAACCCTCATAACCCTGGATTGTATCTTTTTAGGTCAGCAATGGTTTCATTGTACAAAGCTGGGTGCAGCTACGGCAGGCAGCGAATCAGACGGCGAGAATCCACATCCCACAAAGACATCAACATCCGCTCTGTCAGCCGCACAACAAAGTTGGGAAATTTTTTACTTTTGAGTCTCTAATCTGCCGTACGTGCAGCCAACGGTGGCACTTTTACGATGTTCAGCCATGGAATTCTTCCAATGACACAACTTTGCTCTTAAGAACAAATATACCTCAATGTTCACGAGCGGGAAAAGTCCGCTCCTGAATTATTTAAGAAAGGATGTTTTTGGTTACAGTCTACATCCTCCTCCCGATACAAGATGAAATCATACTTAGTTACAAATATGATATATATTGAATCTTTTTCCAATTCTGCCATACTGCCGATTGATACTGAGCTATTTTGCTGATTTTAAGAAAAGGTTTTCCTAAAACGAGCTCATTTTCATCAGATCTGCTGTTTTAGCTCCGTAATGCATTTCTGTATTTAAATGTTTTTATTGAGATACGTCCAACTGTAGTGGAACAATAACAGCACATAAGAACATAATAAAGGGCAGCGAGAAGGTCGTGGGTTCGAGTCCCGGGGTCGACCTCCCCTCCTTTCTGTGTGTAGTTTCCACGTTCTCCCTGTGTCTGCGTGGGTTTCCTCCGGGCGCTCAGGTTTCTCCCACCCACAAAAACATGAGCCTTGGGCTAATCACTGCCGCCATTGCCCTTGACCAAGGCACTAGGTGGAAGATCTGGACCCCGGGCGCTGGTGTGTGTGTCTGTTTGCACGTGCATACGTTTGCTGCCCACTGCTCCTCATGGTCAGAATGGCATAAATGCAGAGAAATAATTTCCCTACAAGGATCAATTAACCACTGAACTTTCTTCCTTTAAATATTAAATCAAACTGAATACAAAAATGTGATAAAAGACAAACAGAATAAAGACTAAAAGGCAGGGGGAGTGGAATGTTAAGCAACAATCAAACTAACACACGAGTCAAGGTTACAAATAAAAGAGAGTCCTGCACCTGGAGACAATAACACTAAACTAAAACAGCTGAATCCAAAATATAACACCAGGAAAAATTCAGTGCCTGGTCATGTATTTTTATAGCATACAGTGCTGGGACGGGACTCCATATTTGGGCTAAAGAGGGTGAACAATGTTGGGGACATGGCATATAACAACACCGTGTTGAAGAATTGTGTGTTTTTCTCAACATATGTAAACCATAACCACTTACAGTTACAGATAATACGTTCGACCTGTTGATGTCTTTACGTCCTCCGTCTCTCAGTATCTTTACAAACTGGATGGATTTCTCTGGGTTCAAATGACCACACGTGATTTGATGTGCTCTCTGCCGAATATGGTTTTGGAGGTGGACTATCTTCAGCTCCTCAGCACGGAGACTGAACGGTCGCGCGAGTCATTAATTAATCCAACTCCGACCGAAATGGCTCTCTGGCTACACGTGACGCCCGAATCGATGGCGAGGAGCTGCAAAGTAGCAGCAAGTGGTAGCTTGCCTGTGGCATACGCGGGTAATTACGGTAATCCTACAACTACACGATCCCCCACGGGATTGAAATGAAAATGAAGTCAACTCGCTCCAGTTGGGCGTGTTTTGCAAGAAGAGATCTTACATGTAATGTGCCATCACCAAAAAAAAAAACGTGCCAAAACGTACTGTGGTACGATTTGCTTTACGTGTGACCTTTTGACAGATTCTTTAATCGCAGCTGCGGTGTTTTCATCTTATCTCGCCTGAGACGGTACAAGAAAACATGTATGGTTAACAAGGACGCAGGTATGGTATCAGCACGACTCGGTCACGGTCATCACAGTGCAGTCTCATGACCTCATTATTCTCAGCATACAAAGCTACGGACACTTCGAACACTTTGTTGGCATGGAAATCTTCTGCCGTGCCTCTAAACAGGGTGGTCAAAATACGGGGGAAACTACGCTGCAGTAAAGCAAACAAGACGAAAATGAAGTGAAAGGTTAATCTTGTGAATCCGTTATTACTCACAGCTGACACACTACAACACACGCGCGCAGACACACACACACACACACACCTTTCATTTTATTACATCACTGATCTGTCCCCGTTTACTGTTTTAAACTCATTAGCATCACACAAATCAATTAGTACTGCAGGCCTCCCCTCCCCCACGCTAAAATGATTAGTGCTAATTAAAAGTTGATTATGCAGATTTCGCAGACACATGTGGCTTCTTCAGCAGGACATTCACCACTCAAAGTCTAATTTTATACAACTAATAGACCTGATCACCACCAAAAGACATATTGTGGATATCAATTATTATTCAAACACCCACCATTACTGCACACACACACTGATTAGTGCATAAACAGACTTTTTAGTTAGATGAGGTAAATTCATTAAAATACTTATGTAGGCGCACTTGCTATCTCACTTCTTAGTGAATATTAAGTGCTGTAACACAAAGGGAGCCATCTTTAGTCCTTTAATAAAAAATTAAACTATGTCTATATATACACACACACACACACACATCCACACAGAAGTCGTAAATGTTTAACATGGGATCAAAAGTAAACAAGCACAAATTTTTTTCAACCTGTGACGGAATCCGGTGCCTTTGTACTCTCAAGGCGATGAATCTTACAAACGTTTGACTTTAGAGGTGTAGGGGTTAACAGTAACTCTGTCTGCTTAGCGTTTGGTACAACCGTAAACAGGATATACGTTTACTTTGGCGAGCGCTGGAGAGAGCCCTTCCTAATTTTCACACCTCGCCACGAGTGGTGAATCCCTGTATGAAGTGGGTGTGCCTGGTGGAGTGTTGGCGCCACAGAGATACAAATTTTGTCATTCACAGACTCCCCGAGTAGGGCGGAGGAGAGGAGGTTTCCACCTCCCTCTTCATCACAGTGAGGCGTATCGGATGAAAGGTCAAAATCAGATTTGACCCTCACAAAATGTATGGTTCGACTCCATCCTTTAAAAATGTTTTCTAATTTTCCTTTTTCCTTTTCAATGACGTTTTCCACCCTGCATAGAGGCACTCACTCACAATTTACTATTCTACGTACTGAAATGGATAACTGCCGATAACAATTATGTTGCTTCATAATGGAGTGAGGTCAAGTGATGGGTTCTTATAATGGAAATAATAGAGCCCAGTTTTAGAACGGGATTGCCATCTTTTTTCCCTTTCTTTAAATCGATCGACAAACCTCAATAATACATTCTTCCTGCTCTCTGAAATGAGGGATGATTTACCAGGTGATGGGATATTTATCAATTCAAAATAGATCTGTGAGATAATGCCAGATCTGGCTAAAAAAAATACGACCTGGTTAGTCCTGTGGAAGAATAGAAGATGAACCATATGCGAGGGATGACATTTATCTTTGAAGTGTAGTCAGGGTAACTCAGACAACACTGCACCACATTTCACACACTTGTAAGGGAACGAGTATCGTTACGCCCATGTCTGTTACCGTCTATCTATTATTTGTGTTAAAAGAGGCATTACTATATTTAAACATGAACTGTCTGGGTTTTTAACAATCATGAGACCTGGGGTACAGCAATATATTTTTGTACTCGTACCCATGATGATATGGAGCAGGCAGCAGCTGAGTCGCTTACAGTTGCTGTGTTACAGTAGTTCAGGTGGCTTAAAAACGGCTTGGCCACAAGTCTGTGGTTGAGGCACAGCTCGTACTGTGGCTTCCAGACTGTCACCGTTGGTACGGTTGAACAGCAAACAGTCTTTGGAAATACTTGAACTCAGAATGTTGGGGTTTTTTTTTTATCAGTGATTCTCTGATCTATCTGCAAAGCGAGTGTTTTCCATATGACGATGAAGCAATCCACCACATGCTTGAGAATGGATTTTAAGGGTTTTACGTCATTCTGCTCGTGTGTATGTGCGTTTCGGAAAGCGCAGCAGTTGTGTCATGTAATTCAATAATTCGACCATATCATGCAGGCCTGGATTATGGTGTCGTGTGATACTGACTGACCAATTACATCCTTGTTGTCAGAATGGGGGGGGGGTGAAATAATGCACAGAGGAGTACAGCCAGCTAATGCTATGGATCGGTCAGCATCTCACCTGCTTGTTTTGAGTCACATATGAGCCGACTGCCTCTTGTCCTCGTGTGACTTGTGACATTCTCCGTAGTTACCAGGTGTTTTTGGTGTCAGGTGATTTAACACATTCGTTGTTTGGTCGTCGTGGCTTACACGCTGCTTTCCTCCAAGCTTGTATTGTGCATGAAAATGAATCAATATCGTCTCGGGCTGTCACAACTAATCAATTAAAAGAGACTACGTGTTTCATTTAAGTTTAACTATCATGAAATGGTCTATTTTACCTTAACTAAGATGGCTCAACTACTGATTAAGGACACTGTTTAAAATCTACATCAACAGTATAATATATAAATGGTATAAAATAGTATTACAATAAAAATATGTACAGTAGGGAGCGCCTGCAACATATACCACAGCGGCACAGGTTTGACTCCTTCCTGTCTGTCTCATAAATATCAGAAATGCCCAAAGAATATCTATAAAAAAAGACATTATTTTAGAAGGTGAGTTTGGCCATTTGCCATCTTAATGTCTCCTTTTTGTCTCTCTTACAGTAAGAAACAGACTGACTCAATGAAGCAATGAACTCTGACAACAGCTGACGGGCTGCTGCTGTGTGTTTATGAAGAATCCTCAATGACAAGGTGACACATCGCTGATTGATCACATGCTTGATCAACTGTGTGCAGAGCAGGTAGAGAGAGATAGGAAACATCCCGTCTCTTCTGCGACACGCGTTATTCACGTTGACACCGGCACCGTGCACCGACGACGACGACACGGATCGGAACCCGTGGGTTTGAACAGAAAACTGTACAGGAAGTCTAATCAAATTAAATAAACTGTGTGAAACATGCAACTAACATATCTCCCATAATGAAAGAAATATTACAGGCAGCTGGCAACTACTCATTAATCGGGTTGGAATCTTCTGAAGCAAACGGGGACCCGGGGCTGTGTTTGTTTTGTACTGTGACATTGTTATAGCTACGTAGCTGTGACGGTTAAACATAGCTGACGTTAGCTGGGCGTGCATGAAATACTCACATCTTCAACAGACAAGACTGTTCAATAAAACATTACGGCTCTGATTCCAGACCTGAATTTTGCTGCGGCTCCGATTCCCCGTTTCCCACCGGGGCCGGTGGCAGCGTTGGAGCCAAACTGAGAACCGTTCGAACGTTTCCAACTCCGAGACAATGATGCTTTCCGACTTTCTGGGCACAAAAAAAAAACAAACTTTCTGGTCTGGAGTGAAGGGAACCGTGATGTCACGGACCATGTGGACTGGAAACCAGTTGTTGTTGTTAACGGAACGCCATTTTGAAACAACCTGCAGCAGTAAGTGTGGGCATGTGCGCGTGTGCTGAGGAAGGACTGCCACTTTAAAAGGTGGTGCGTGTGGATTTTTTTCCACAGAGGCTCTTGAACATACACCATCCAGGCCAAACGCTCATTTTCATTTCATCACGGCTCAACACGTCTACGTGCACGTTGACACACTAATGGTTTAAGTAATACGTGGATCTGTTTTCAAACATAGTATAAACGCCGTCATCAGATTGAAATCTACATCAACAGACGTTGGCTTAATCTGATTTAACGCACACACACACACGCTGACACACAGTCCACATTATCGACAACGCTGACGAAAAAAATTCTTTTTTTTGGCATTTCTGCTTCATTATGAGAGATGTCAGACAGGATGGAGGGGGCAGAAAGAGAGGTGATGACACGCACAAAGGGCAAAGGCCGGAATCAAACCCACGCCAACAGGGCACTCCAACAATAACAATGCGTTGACAATTATTTTCACTGTGGAATCGTCTGAATTGACAGGCTTTAAGAATATTTTAAACCGAAGCGACACTTGACGCGATTTAAGCAGATGAGCGTTACGGTCAGAGAGGCTGGGTCAGTCGGACAGAAAGACAAACAAACAGCCGAGCGGCCCGCCTTCCTTCTTACTGTCCGTGCAGTCAGGTCACTAACCGGGCCGACCCAAAGTCAGCAGACGAGATGAGATGGATTATTGAGACACAGAAAGATTGATAGATTGCTCACTAATGCTAGGATTAGCATTAGCTTGCCCAGCCCTTTTGAATGGCCTGAGACCACACAACCAGCTAGCACATTAATGCTAACAAATACCGTCCAACAAGAACATGACTAAGATGACAACAATAGTAGACAACCATTTATTTGGAACCATTATTAAAAAATGTGTAGTTGTAGAAATAATTTATATTTTTTTAAAAATAACCTGCTGCCCCACTGTACTGGAGGATTTCCTGGTTATTCTATGAAACTTACGGCTCAAATTAAGGTTGAAATTCATTTTTCAGGCTGAAACCCTGATGGATTTTCTATAATGCAGCTGGGTAGACTTTGATATTTTGAATTAGTTTTTATACTAAAAGAGAGGAAAAATTACTCTTTAGAAAGAGAATATTTGTAAAAAAAAATGAAAGGGTAGGCCTAATTTATTTTTAACTGAATATTCTTAATCACATATTTAATAATATCACTTCAGTATTTTTACTTGTATTTGAGTAAAGGCATTACAAGGTATTTTCCAAAGATGGTGTCACATTCTTGTATTCGGTGTTTGCGAAGTCTAACCATGCTAAATAGTAGATAAAGATCTCCTGATTAATCATTCCAATAATTGCTAGATTAGTTAATTATGAAAATAATCGTTACTGCAAACGCTCCATCAGTTTACAAACAGCATGATCATTATCCACAAACAAATCCTTGCCTACCAGGCCAAGATCACTCAGCGAATAATGGAATTCTATTCATTCTGCACACGTGGACGTGTGTACCGTACGCGTACGCGTGGAAATCTGATTTTTTTTTTTGGAACGTGGAAATGAACGTGGAGAGCCTTGAGTCGACTACGGCTGAAGACGGTCGAAGGCGGTCTGTTGAATCAAAATATGACTTAACTTAAAGCTGAGGCTGCTGTGTAATTGTCAAAATGTATGCTGAACATACATTGTACGGGTGCCAATGCGACAACTTTGCTTTGATACAATTGCAAATTCTTGACTCACATTTGACACCTTTCTCCAAAAAGCCCAATTTACTTAAGTAAATGACCCAAACGTGTCAAATGGAACTGAGTTTACATACCGACAGCAATATAATGACATCTAGATAAACCGGTTAGCCAACAAAAGGATTATTCAAAACATTTAAGCAGAACAACTGCCAAACATAGGAATATAGAAAAAGAACCGACAATCGACCTCATACTGAAACCCTTAAATGAATAAACTGATCAGCCAGAATGCTCCCGATCAATGAACGGTTTTAGTCTGATGAAAGCATCAAATATTTGCTGATTGTGTTGTTCACTGATAGTCAGACACAAAGAACAATGAAGATGAATCCCAGGCAGAGGGACTTCATGATGACTATTTTTAGAGTCATCGTTATATTGTACCAAAAGATTATTTTTTGGGGAGAAAAACTGTTTTCATTTCATATGTAATAATTATTCATTGCAGTCTTAAAACCGGCCAAGGGTGTGACAGCTTGCGAAACTGGCGGTTTATTCTTGCTGCTATCGTAAACTTGTCTGCACTCTGTTGTGGGGAGAGTAGAGGGCGTCTGACAGGCAGGTATAAGGGCAGCACCCAGAGTGGAGTAGTAGAACGTCATAACAGTCACATACATGAATCAGAGTCTTTGTGCAGGATTTTATAATTGAAAAAAAAAAAAAAAACACTCGAAGATCGGGTGGGGGATGGGCCTGTAGGCAGCACTGCACCATGGGATTTAAAGTGGGCAGGCAAGACGAAAGCTTGACAGACATCTTTCCAGGATTTCAAAAAGAATAAAATACCAATTAAAGCTGGACTCACGTTTAAAAAAAAAAAAAAAAAAAAATCTGTCATAATATTATCAGATAGTGCACACGGGTATGCTGCTGACAGATGTGGAGTTGGATGAGGGAGAGGAAGGCCTCCATCACTACGGTTCATTCACACTCGTCAGCAGCACCTTTCATTCACATACACGTGGATCCAGCTCTGTCAACTGTTACCTCAGAACTCACATGGAAACACGGCGGGTGACTTTGCTGAATGGTTAAAAAGAAAATATTTTGAGCGTGTACCAAAAGTGTAACTGCGTCAAAGAAGATCCCGAATTAGACATAAGTGATGAATGGTAATATTCCTGTTCAAAAAAAAAACATGTGTTCGGCTTTCATTCAGCATCTTCGCTTGGAGGGTTTGGCTTTACAATAACCAAAAAAAGGTGCTCAGAAGTGAACGTTTCCCTGTATAACGATAACACGGCCGCGTGATAAAGTACCTAAATTGAAAGAAAACCTTCCCCAACCAAACTTCAGCATGACAAATTCCTCATACTATCAGATCCTTTTCGTGGAGGAGGGTAACCTTCATCTCATTTTCCTTTCTGACACCCAATCTGGCAGGGAATCCTACACGACAAAACCCAACAATATGACGAGTTCCTGCTCCAAAAGACCTTGGTCACATCTAAACCTTCTTCATTTACCTACACATCATCATCATCATCATCATCATCATCATCATCTGGATGTAATCAGACTCGTGGACTGTGTGTTATGAGCGGGGCAGTGATATGTGGAGCCGTGTGAACCCTGACTAAAATGTGAAGCGGTTTATCAGCATACCAAATGACATCAGACACAAATGATCTTGTGTATGTACAGCACATATCAAGTATTGATCGCTGTGTTTGCCGCTCAGGGGCAGTCAGGGTGGATGAAGCTTTGTCCTTCCTTACAGTAAAATGCTGCTTATGCTGCCAGGCGCCAGGCAGCCATTTAGTTGCATATGGAGCTGGTTGAGTCTCTACGTAAATGGCTGATGCATTTCCAATGTTTCTCCCTAATTGCAGTGAGCCATCAGCAGCGGCGGCGGCGGCGGCGGCAGCGGCGGCGGCGGTAGCTCCGGCCTCCTTCCAGCGCCTTTAACCCGCTTTCCTTCAACAAAACCCGGCTATCGTCTCCCTCCAGCCCCGCTGTTCGTTTAAGAAATATACACAAGAGGATCCGGACTGTTTGAACCCCCAGAGACTCCGGATCAAACAATGAAGCGGATTGCAGCCATTCGTTACAGCACTCTGATCACAAAGCATCCAAATTATCCCCGTTAACGGCTCGCTTCTTATCCAAACACAATCACCGCGCACTATTTTTGACATCCATCCATTTTTATCCTGACATTCCAGCTATTTTCACGTAAATGAGCGTTTCGAGGCGACGGCTGCTGCTCGCCAACATGTCAGCCTGCATCAATAAACAGCTAAGCACAGCCGCTCTATTGTCTATCAGCAGATGAGCAGAACCACCGGCCGAAACCCGACACAACAACGACCTGTCACGGCGCGACGTGAACCCCCCGCCCCCACCGTCGCCGCCGCCGCCGCCGCCGCCGCCGCTGTTTCGAAGCGGCTCCGCTCCGAGCCAGGCCCCGCCGTTATCCCCGGACTCACCTATGTCTGCTTTCGCCACAGTGTGCACCGTCTCCGGGTTCACGGTCCGGTCCTGACGCGCTGCAACGGCTCCTCACCACCAGTCCCCGGCACCGGCAGGCAGCACTGAGCCCCTGATTGGGCCTCAGCAGACGCTCACCCACTCGGTGCAACCAGACACGCAGCTCATTGGAGAGGAAAGCTCAGTGTGGAGTCCAGACAGAGCGCTGATTGGCTGTCCCTCTACCCAGCACAACCACAGAGGCCGCTGATTGGTCCACGGTCCGGTGTCGGCGGAGGCTTCCAGCCCGTCTATTGGTCGGTCATTTCCGCGTAAGACACAGACACGCGGCCGATTGGACGCTGCTAGTGTTGTCTGTGTCTGGAGTGGAGAAACATTCAGTCCACGGACTCAACAATGTGAACAACATGAACAGTCACAGGCAGCATCAGAAACACAAATAAACGTCAACAAAAATAAACAGCGCAGGCAGCCACGAACGCTACGAACGTAAACAAGCCAACGAGAACGGCACGGACAACGGAACAAACACGAAAACAACACAAACAAATACGGACAACATGACCAAACACAAATAGACACATAAACAACACACGAGCATGAACTACACGAGCAACTGTGGACATTATCATTACACACATACCTCCACCAAGGCTGAACAGCCCAGGGATCAACGTGTGTAATTCAAATAATGTGTGCGGTTTTATTTTGAATTGGTGAAAATACACACTTAACATTTGTATCTCTGCTTTTCGGTGCTTTATTTTGTTTGATTACGTCCTGTTGGCTGTGGGCCAATGTTGTTTTGGATGCTGCTACATCCAGTTAATCTTTGGATGGACGCTAACTAACTAACTAGCTAGATAGCATTAGTTTAATTTGTCATGGCCTTGTTTTGTAATGTCTACTTGCATGAGAATGGCACACATACACACACACACACACACACACACACACACACACATTCTATTTTAGATGGGATTAGCACAAAATCTTTAGCATTCGAGAGACCCAAAACAGGGGTAACAGGGAGTGGCATGATGGTGGCCTGAGACCGTCTCTGTGAGATAAATGATGCTGTTACACTCAGAGAGTGGCCCACGTGTCCTTTAAGACTCTTTGTCCTGTCTTGCTTTGAGGTGAACGGTCAGTTCAGAGCTTCATCTTCATTACGTGAGGACAGACTGGCTTTGGAAAGTGTCAGGGTGGAGGCCATCCCTTTTTAGTAAGCCATGTTTGGCCCAGAAAGTCCTGCTCCCTGCAGAACCTTGCCACACAGCGCTTCGGTGACCCTAATCTAGTCTAAAACTCATTATTACCCTTGACGGAGAGGCAGCGGAGACAATCATTCGACGCAGACACATCTTGTGAGATCACAAATCCTATCCACGTCCAATTTAGTGACCTCAGACTGTGCTGTGTTGCTGTAAATGTTATCAAATTTTATAAATATTCATTCTTCACAGGTGGCTCAACAAATACAAGTTCAGATGACATCTCCCCCATCCTCTAAGCGTCTCAGCACCTCTCTGAATAATTTAAAAATTAAACCCTCCTGAGAACTTGATTAGATCAACCGGATTAAGTTGTCTGAGATAAATGCACATACTTGTGTTCATTTACTGGAGTGTAAACATCCACCACGACCAGCGATGTAAATGTAATCCAGCAGACATACTGCTGTGGCAACAACTCCAACAAGATTTTCTCCAGACAGAAGAAAGACATCCTGCACCAAATCATCAACAATTAAATCCCACTAACTCATTAATCCACCCATTAATAGCCCCTAACAGATACTCGCAGGCCTACGGCTGGACACAGGGCATGGACTGGGGGTCAGGTAACAACAGGCCTTCAGACTGGCACTTTGATTTCATTTCATACGCTGAGATCAACCTATTGGAAAATCTTGGCGGTGCCACTCTGGTTCAGGTGTGGGCCCACATGTTGAACTTTTTTTTTTGTTAATCCTAAAACCAGGCGTTTCCCATTGTGAGTCCATTGCTTGAGTTGTCTTTGACCTCTATTTAACATGATGCACATTTGCTTACAGGTCATGATAGAGTATTTGGAAGGTCATGTTGAAGGTAGCTGCTGTTTCTGTTCTCTGCTGTGGAGAGTGAGCCCTCTAGTGGCTACATTAAGCCCACTCTAGTGAAAATCTTTTCCAATGGAAATACAGTATATAAATTGTGCAAGTTAAAAAAAACAGATTAATGGAATTTTGGGCATTTCTGTCACAGATTATCCATGTGCTCATTCACCAGATGCTTCTTAAATGAAAAGTTAGATTTGATGAAGAAACTGAAACATATGAGCTTCTGGTTTGGTGCAGAAAAGAAATGATTTCCACCAACCAGGAGCAGATCAAAGAGGTTAAGCTTGCCCACTATGACTGTCACACGGTCGGGCGTTCGTGTTCACTTTCACTATGATTAAACAATGGAAAGGAGAACTTTAATCCAATACATGGTTATATGGCTGCATGGTTAACTTCTATTAGTACATGCAGAGAATTCAAACTATTCTGTGGTTCTGGTTAAGGATGCACGCGGAGAAATGATGCTCCCATGATCAACTTTACATATGTTATTTGCAGTAAACACTTTAATTCCTGCCAATTTTGACAAAGACAATATGACGCGTACATGATATTTAAAAAGTTATTTATTGTTGTAATCTGATTATTTGTATGCGATTAGAGTAAATAAAGTGAGTGAGATGCATGCGTAGATGTAATTAATACTAGGCTTAGTCTGATTATAACGTTTACAGGGTTGGTATTAATTTGGACCATAAATGGTCATAAACAGTATCTTCATATTTTGCAAAAGCTAAAAGGTATGATGTTTTCAGCAGAGGATTCCATGGCCATAGGTCTAAGGGGCCATAGGTCTAAGGGTTTTTATGCTTGTTTTTAAATTGTTGCCATTGTATAACATTTTTTTTTTTTTTTTTTTTTTTTTTAATGCAAATATTCAAACAGAACCGCACCAATATGTCCAGACTACTGTTCAGTCACTCTGATATACTTCAACATATGGGACTTTTTGT